>SSNU01000057.1:0-36338 GCA_012064415.1 Gyrodactylus bullatarudis
CAGCCCTTCTGATCCATATGGGTTCTAGCCTAGAGATTGCAATTAAGGAGTTGTAAGAATCGAACCAAGGGAAAAGCGCGTGAAGAAAACGATATTGTATCTGTTCAATTTTAAGGGAATTGGCATTTGATATTTCCGGTATTAAAGGGGCAGTATAATCTAAATGGGACAAGACAAAAGTTTTGAAGGCTAATATTTTTATGTCTGGTGTGGAGGTGAACCTGTTAATCATATATAACAGAGAGTTTATCAAACCCTTTTTAGAGAGAGGGGAGATAGATTTCATGAACAACAGTCCATCAGATCCCAACTAATTTGATCGTGAAATTTAGATAATATTTTTAGGTTTCTTATTACGGCGAAATAACTGAAGTCAGTTTTATAGATTATAATGAATCATTATTATGTTTTCAAAGCTGTCGTCAAATCATTTAAAAGAATAGTAAATATGGCCAATGACCATGATTATAAGAGAGTTAAATTTAGCTTATTATAAACCTAATGAGCATTTGATCAGAATATAGTATTTAAAAAAAACTCAATATTTTTTTCCATTAAACCTACTAGCAATAGGTGGTATTGGTAATTTATATATCCATCTAATCTTCACATTTTTATCATTGATAGTTATCACTTATGAAAAAACCTTGAATAACTTCTGAACCAAAAAAGATAACTGGTCATGCGAGGTATCATTAGATAGAAGAATAAATTTTACATTCTTTCCCACATTAAAATTTTTAAAGATTTTCTCAAAATAAGATAGCCTGTTGAAAAGTAAAAACAAAAATTTGCATGGCATTTTTTGCTAATTTTTTATCTGACCAATTTTAAGGATGATCCATTCCAAAAACATGTTTGAACTTATAGAAAATTTTACGTTCTTTCAAATGATATCAAATTTTACTCTAAAATGCTAAGGATCGAGTCAAAAAATTGGTTTATTCAAGTCCCGATTATGAAAATTGTGCTAACTCGGTTTTTCGCGAATTTCGCAAAAATCGAGCAGCTTAATTTTTGGAAGCAGATCCGGAATCAAATTTTAAGAAAGTTATGGCATATTTCAAATCTAGCGATGGCGCCGAATTCCCATTTTTTTAAACTTTGAATTGGCCCTCATTCCTACAAAAAACTCATAGAGATGGCAAATATGTATCCATTATGGCTCCGAAGAATTGCAACTGCAGCATCCCTTTACAGTGAACGACTTTCCACACCTCAATCAAGATATAACCTCAGACAAGGGAATGGGTTTTCTATCTTGGTTCACACCATACTCCCGTTAAGAGCCAGATTTCAGATCAATTTTTCAATTTTAAAAACATGAAATTATCACAGATATGCATTTATCTTACTCAATTTATACCAGATCCGCATAATTATTTCTGTAACTATTTTAAATAACTTATTTTATGAATAAAAATCTATTATATATTATATATAATCGTCCATGCCTTAGGAGTTCTATATTTACAGGAGTGAGGGTGTCGAAGACGAAAGAATTTCAAAAATTTCTTTTGGATGAGTTCCAAGTTTACTGAAGAGTTAATCGATTAGGGATTCCAAATAGGGGCACAGTATTCTACGATGGATCGTGCATAAAATTTAAATAGGAGGATTTTTAAGGCGGGAGTTTTAACCAATTCGGAGATTTGTAGAGTTTGGAATAACACTAATAACACTAAGTACGCTAATTTTGGAATTAACTCTATTTATTGGTGTATCTCATATTTTTTGTCAAGTATATTGGTGTGTAGCACATTTCATTGAGATTATCAAATCTATTAAACATAAATCTGCTACAGATATTTATGGTATCTCGATTGGATCTATCTTAAATTTCTCAAGCTTATTTTTGTATACAGTCTACTATTTTTTTTATTATAACATATTTATTCAAGGCGATCTTCCCAGTTCTCTGAGCTTTGTGAAAATTACTCCTGTACCTAAGATCCCAAACCCAACCTCGCCTGGTGATTATCCAGTGGTCCACCTATCTCGATACTCCCCAAATTAACGACCATCCTTGATTCTATAATATAACATATGCTCAAAAACTACATTAACTTGTCTCTAGTCTTTCTCTGTTCTCTTAATTGTACGATAATTATAATTAATTTCTATTTCTGTATATAAATAAAAATGTTTCGATTTCAAAAAAAATATGATTTTGGAGCCAAATCGAAATTCATCTGATACACTTATAAATCTAATAAAATTATGAATAAGGACACAACTATTATTGTAGCATTTTTTTTGGTCAATTTTTTGGTCCTATTCTCTACATCTGAACGTTTTATTCTCTTACTGGATTCCTGATGTTGACTATTAGTATCTAGCCGAATTTAATGGGGAAATTTCTCATTTTCGTCTTTGAAAATATAGAGTGAACGCTAAACTTAACCCTAGTGGCGTTTTACATATGCAAATGCGCAATTGAATAAATAACTACTAATGATTTCTGGCGTATCTTTCATTATAAATGACAAGCCAAAAAGAATTCGAAAATAGAAAGAAATTTCATGATTTTATTGAAAACGTCAAAGTCCCTCCAGAAGTCATGGAAAAATTGATGTTTGAAGAACAAGATCTTCCGTTGAACGAACTGGTATGCGAAGGTAATAAAGACAAATTGAAAAAGAATATATTGAATCCTTATGAGAATATTCTTCTAGATTATTTGGCTGAAACCCTCTTCTCAGAGATACCTGTGGAAAGTTACATACACCGAATATACGCAATTTTCACGCATGATCCAGAGTATATAAGTAGTGGAACAATTTTTCACTTGAGTGTTCTTGTTAAGAACCCAAACATTTTCCTGTATGACGTAATCAATATAATTCCAAAAAGCATAATTCTTCCTAGAGAGATTAATGCTTCGAAAAGATACGTGAGACTTTTAAAGATAGCTCAAATTTATCTAGAAGTTTCGGAATTTTATCAGCTTCATGAATCAATTTTAGATGAATGTATGGAAGATACGAATCCCCCAAATATATTGGAAATTTTTCTCAATTGCAAATACTCGCTCGAAAACTTTAGAGATTTCTGCATTGAACATTACAAGGATTTATATAAAAAAAAGTTCTACAGTGAGCAAATGGATCGCTTTAGAGACATACTTGTTGCAACTTACTCTTATCATCACATGGGCAAAGTTGAATGTGAAATCAAAAATTCGTTTGCTTCAAAGCAAGTCTATGATTTCTTCTATCCAAAAAGTAATTTTTTTTTTACAATGCTATACATGAAATTTATCATCTACATTTATGCATGTTTCAAGAAAGGCGAATCGTTCTCATTAGATTTCAGATTTGTTTAGGAAACAATCTTCAAATAAATTTGGCTGGTAAAAACTTTGAATTATTTCAAACATTTTCTTGTAGTTTATTCATTAAAACTGAATTGTGAATTTTCCTTTTGTCAAGTTATCTGATAAGTTTTAAAAAGTTTTCATTAAATATGATTCGTTTTCACAAAATATAATATAAGTATAATATTTTCCTGGGAGTCTTTAAAAATAGACTCATGAGTCATATTTCACTTTTCAATACATTTTGAGTTAAACTGACCAATCAGAATCGTTCTTACTAAGAGAATCACATCATACTACATGATATTCAAATTTCCCACGCCACCTAAGATTATTTCAAAATGTCAAATTGTAAAAATTTTATATTTTTGTATTTCTCTGATTATGAGATTTATTAGAAAAATAGTAATGTTTTTAAAGTAGTAAAAGAATTATGAGAAAATTAGATAGTGAAAATCGATCATTGGGGAAAAAACTTACAGAAAAAATCGTTAGAGCATATTATAGGCGCCTACAAATGAATTTTTGGTCATTTCTTTACATTGCTAATTTGTCTACGTGTATTTTATTAGTGATTTGACCGTGAAATCCAGATCATATTTTTATTTAAAATCTGGATTTTTCACAAAATAAAAATGAACTTAGCTTACAATGCAAAAATAAGAGCATGAAAAATTTTTCATGATCAAGTTTCAACTTCATGAAATTGCTGATTAATATATTTATATTCTTCATTGGAAACAGATAATATTTATCAATTAAAATGTTTACAAAAGAATTATATTTAGAGAGATATGTACATTTCGCCAGGTCTCGTCAGTCTCAACTCCTGGTTCAATATTTAATAAATTTTGAGACATTAATTGCCTTATTTGCTCGAAAATATTTTGGTGGTGCTGACTAATGGTCATGCTGGTAGTTAGACGAAAGAAATTAGATGAATAAAACCCGATGTATTGCATTTACTTTGTATGAGATATATGTATGTATTGATAAATATATCAAAATATAAACTTTTGGTAATTAGTCTTACAGACATATTCAATTTTTGTAAATGCTATTTATGTTTTGGAAATTATCGAACACACTAGTGCATTTTTTGGAAAAATATATATGAAGATTGGAAATACAACGTGTATATCATTACATTTTTGGGAAAATATGTGTGCCTTTTGGAAAATCCCCTACCCATATATACACTTTTTAGCAATAACTCTAAAAACAATTAATGTAAAAGAAAATAATGTAGTTCAAAAGTAATGTGACATTCTCAATAAAATAGTCGACAATTGAAAGTAATATAATAGTCTGTATATCAATATATTATTATTAGAATAACTAGTTTTAGAATCGATTCATGTTTATAAAAACTTTCAATTTTTTCGACAGAAATAGATGTTTTCCAAAGTTCATAGATAGAATAGATTTCTAAATTGGAAAACGGAAATAAGCACAAAAAGTTCAACGAATACCTAAAAACCATCAGATTGGTGATTCAGAAAAAATCTAAATCATACCCTTGACTTGTGAATTATCTAGCATGACAGCGTGTTACACCCGGCATTCAATAATTTTGAATCAACTTTGCGATTAACCTTTTTTTCTTCATTAACTTGCACATATTGCTTATAAGACTTGACAAGAGTTAGCGAAATCTCTACAAACGCGATTTCAAATCTGTTATGCTACACACACTTACCTAGCGCTAATTGATATTTTTCATTAGCAACAAATATAAATATTATCTAATAAATATATACGTACATTTTCATATACGTCCGGGTAACTGGAGATATTCATCAATTAAAATGTTTACAAAAGAATTATATTTAGAGAGATATGTACATTTCGCCAGGTCTCGTCAGTCTCAATTCCTGGTTCAATATTTAATAAATTGTTTTAATGAATAATTTTAAGTAAAAGTAAATGCTGCTTATCGTTGTCTAAAGAGTTTGAAAAATGAAGAAAATAATAATACTTTGAAATCGTTTAAAAGACTTAGCAGTTTTTCACAAAAATTGAATTGAATGATAATAAGATTCTTAAGAATGCATTTCTCTGTCTAAACATTTGCCAAAAGTTTACCGATCATAGCACTAGATGGCTGTCATTTCAAGTCTAATTCAAATTATGCTCTTCAAACGGCGTCTGGTATAGATGCTAATAATCAAATATTTCCTGTTGCAATCGGCTTGTTCCGAATGTCAGGATACTTGGAGTTTTTTCATTGAATGTCTAAATAAAATTGAATAAAACCCGATGTATTGCATTTACTTTGTATGAGATATATGTATGTATTGATAAATATATCAAAATATAAACTTTTGGTAATTAGTCTTACAGACATATTCAATTTTTGTAAATGCTATTTATGTTTTGGAAATTATCGAACACACTAGTGCATTTTTTGGAAAAATATATATGAAGATTGGAAATACAACGTGTATATCATTACATTTTTGGGAAAATATGTGTGCCTTTTGGAAAATCCCCTACCCATATATACTCTTTTTGGCAATAACTCTTGTTTTTAAAGGGGAGAAGAGAGCCTATTTGAAAATTACTTCTCAAAATATACAATTACACCTGTATACACCTGAGAAAACAGATACAGTTCTGAAATTTCATCTACTTGAAGCCATGAGTTGATCTGAAAACACTCAATTTGTTTTATTTCAATTCAATAAATTTTACTCGATTATTATTAATATTCTCCTTCCTTCTCCCGCACATCCACAAATTTTTTGTCAGAAAATATTCATTAGATATTATTTAAAATAGATATGTTACCGTGAATATGGGAAATCACTAGTGTTAATGGGAAATCGTTTATTTTCCTGGGAAATTAGGAAATGGACGGGCTTGTTTCTTTGGTCATTTTGTCTTACTTATCACTCATACTTTCAGTTAAACCTTTTTTTACCATTTATAAAAAAACAAGGATTATGAGATTTTGAAAATCTTCAATTTAAAATATTCACTATGGAGGTTAACATGGTTGTCTCTTGGGTATATTTTCTACTTATTGAGTCTTACAGAACCAAGCACTGCACATGAATCTTAACAAGAAAAGAAACCGATCGCATTATGCAACGCTTGAATTTATTGAAATTAAATGGTTTCGTAAAGGCACCATCTGAGTTATTGAAGAAATATGACACTTAGATCGCATCCCAAGCATGAAAAGTAAAGATATTTGTGTTGGTTGAGGATGTTTACTAAATTCCCTATGGATAGAAATTGTACTCAGAGACGACCATGTTATCCTTCATAGAGAATATTTTATTTCGATAATCCTCTACTTCAACTCAATTTTATGTCTATTTAAGCACTTAAAGCTAATTGACATGAAGATGAGAATTTACTATTTTTACATAAGACTCAATATTTTTCTCCGGATTCACAGAAAAAAATAATTTTTTGAATTATAAAACGGAATGAGCAAATAGGATGTGGATATACGAAAAAGTTCCGAAAAAAATTCAATCTGACCAAAATTAGGCCGCTTTTCGAATTTCAGGATCACAATAAGAAAGCCAAATATCGCTAACGAATTTTCGAAAGATCCAAAGTTTTTCAGGGATTTCGACTTGTCAAAACTCATAAAAGAAGACGGATAACGGCAAATATCTACATTATGCCAGTTTTAGTCCTATTTCACACAAAAGAGGTTTAGTAATTGGTCTAGGCAAGAGGATTAGAAGAATAGCAAGTCCAGAAGAATGGCCTAATGAGATAGAGAATTTAAAGTTATGCCTAATGGAAAATGGTTACCCAGCCAGATTTGTGGACAAATTCCTCAATAGATCTGATATCATAGACGATAAAACAAACAACACAGATGAGGCTGAGAAGACTACAATTTTCATGAAGCTTAATTTTAAAGGTGACGGTTTTAGTAATGATGTTAGGAAAAGATTGGTTAATCTCATCGATCAACATTACAATATTATACAACTGAAAATTGTATTTAAAACACAGAGATTATTCAATTTGGTCCATAAGGATTTACTTAAACCTGAAGAAAAAACTCTATTGATTTACAAATTTCAATCTACTTGTGAGGCTTCATATATAGGACGAACTATAAGGAAACTTTATACAAGATCCAGTGATCATTTGAAGAAAGACATAGCGGTTACAAGACATCTTAAACAAGAAAATCATTCTGCCTCAACTTCGAATTTTTCTATTCTTTACATAAATCCTGGTGATGATAGCATAGATGTATGGGTGAAAGAGAAATTCTTTATTAATCTATACAAACCAAATCTACGCGTTCAGAAAAATTATTCCTACAATCTTCAATTACTCTGGCCGATGTGAACTTTTTCACTTTTCTCATTTCATTAATTTTCAAGTAGTGAAAATGATAAGAAAATCGAAATTGAACTCCCAAACGATAATGAAGTTATACATTAGAACAGATTCAGCATATTCGACTTTCTTGTCTTATTATGATCCTGAAAATCAACTTTGGATCACTCTTTCACTTTGAAACGAATGAAAATTTTCAATTCAAAAAATGGCATTTTGACACCAAATCGAAATTCGAAAAATGAACCTTATTATTCATTTAAAAAATTTCTTTTCAGCATATTTTCCTTCAAATCTTAAAATTCCAAAAAATCTTTTATTTTTGATACATAAAAATCCAGGTTTTTATAAAAATCCTAGATTTCCAAACTTCATATTAATTAGCTTTATATCCCATACTGGCTTTTAATAGCTTGAAACACAAAAAAGCTCAGCAAAATCTTTTGATTGAAATCAGAGACAAACTCCTACAAAGACTAAATTATGTAAGTCTAATATATATATTTTTAGTGACTTGAAAAACAATGTAAAGATTAAATTTGCCATCAAGTTTTATCTTCCATTTTTGAAGTATCCTCGCTATATTTCGGCTTGCCAATTGGAAAGGTCCCTTCTGATGTTGAAGTTTCTTGCTTATTCCCCATTCTGAACATGTAGGCAGCCTCTGACTTTTTCTTCATACGCTCCCAGATCGTATCACATTCAGAACTATCCATACTCTGATAATTTTTCAATTTAATCTGAGGTAATTTCTCTTTAGATTTTCTTGAGTCACTTTTGCTGCTCCCAGCACTTCTGGAATAATAGAAAAATTTAACATAAATTAATATAAAAAAATTCCTATACTAAAAAGCTCTATCCATGATTTGATAAAGAAAGAGTTAATTGAGAAAATCACATGATTAAACTCGAAAAAAACTGCCTATTTCATTGGCTCATAGTTAAGTTTGACCTCTAACCTGATTGGTTGTGTTGTAAAGCATGCCATGCATTGTCTAGACTTGATTCGTATGGGACATTTTGAGCCCAAAAGATGAAGTGAGTTTCATTTCGTTAATCTAATTCATTATTTCTAAATGTTCTCTGTATATATTATTCAAAAGATTTTTTAATTGCCGAAAAGAGTTTACAATATGGATATACAATATATGGTACAGTATATTAAATAGAAACACCAATGTTGAACAACATCTTAAAAAGTCCAATTTTACACCTGAAGACGATGTCTGACAGAGTTGAGAGTGGTCTGAATCGAAAGAGGAGAAAATTTCAATCTAGGTTGTCCATGAAAATTTCGAAATTTGATCTATTTGAAGCCGTGAGTTAATTTGAAAACACAAATTTTCACTCAAATTTTATGTTTTTTTTTCAATAAATTTTACTTGATTTTATTTTTTGCGCAAATTTTTTCTCTTTATCCCGTACATACATACATCAATCGACGCAGAATTTAATTTTCTATTTAATGATATCCAGTTGTTGGGCAATTAGTTAATTTCTCTTAATGATTTTGATCAATTAGTAACTTCAGTTTTGGGAAAATTCGAAATTTTCGTTTTTTGCGAATATCTCCAAAACTGAATTCAATTCGTGAATTCTGAGACCAGATGCAGAATCTGCGTCAAATTTCGGATCAGGATGATTTTAGTTTATTTTGATACCTCCAGATCGAAAAAAAAGTGACACGCCGTGTTATTAGACGTAAAGTTCGCAAAATTACTCAAATCGCCCGTCAATATGATAAACTTATTCTTCAAGTACAAGTATTTTAATATTATCTCACCAAATTTCGTTCCAAAAAATCTTTCAATGATTCTGGAAAACTAAATTGTGAAAAATTTTTTGACCGGTCAAAATTGTAATACAAAAAAATGAGAAACAATCTATTTTACTATTGAAACAAACAACTTTAATAGTTCCATTTTGCAACTAAATAATGTGAATTTAAGTTTAAATTACAAATAAAAATCAAAAAAAAAATTTTTTCCAGAAGCATTGAAAGTTTTTTTGAAACGAAATTTGGTGAGATAATTTTAAAATACTTGAAGAATAAATTTATCATATCGATGGTTGATTTGAGTAATTTTGAAAAATTTCGTCCAAGTCTACTAATTATTGTTTCGTTTTCTCTACTTTTACTTAATCCCAAATTACAGTGTCAATCCCTTCCAAGATTTCATTAGATTTTTCGCATTTGAAAATTTAATAATTTGCAAAAGATATACAGTTAAAATTGGCTTAAATATTAGTGAGTTGCCGGAGAAAATTCATGCTTGTAAATACATCGTCGTATCTAAACCTAATTGACATGAAGATAATTTCACTTTTTTTACAATAACTCAATATTTTACTTCAGGAAGTCAGGAAAAAAATTATTTTTTCAAATTCCATAATAGAATAAGTTGGAAGTTTTTTTTTAATTTACGAAAAAATTGAATCTGACCAAAATTTTAAAGATTTGAAGCAGTTAAATGCAGATAATTGAGATCAACATTAGATAAAGAATTCGAATTAGGCCGTGGAGGTAGAGAGGAATCAACTGTTAAAATTTTGGATTATCCCCCTTCGTGATAATCAATAAATTCAAAATTATGGATTTCTCACAATAATGACAATTTTCTGTGAATTTCTGCAGCCGAATTCGAATTCTTTGTCTAATGCTGATCTTTAATATCTGCATTTAACTGCTTCAAATCTCTGAAATCGATAAAAATTTTGGGTTCGAAAGGAAATTTGATGCATTTTCGACACATTTTTGCTCAGATTAAATTTTTTCGGAAATTTTTCAAGATTTTTCCAACTTATTGGCTTATTTGATTATGGAATTCGAAAAATAATTTTTTTCCTGACTCCCCAAAGAAAAATATTGAGTTTTTTGTAAAAAAAGTGAAATCTCATCTTCATGTCAATCAGGTTTATTTCTAGAATTAATAGATTATGATTCATAATTTATGACTTACCTTCTAATTATATAATTGTGTCTATGTTTAACGCCGATAATACAAGATGATACTAATACAATAAATATAAGGGTGACTGTCAAAAAGAATAACGAAACATTGATCCAACATTGGCGAGCTTAGAAAAATATAATGATTTATAAAAGTACTATATTCCAATACTCCACTGTCGATAGAGCCCCCTGGACCAATTGGCAAACAATAGGGGGGATTAAATCCCGGATAACAGTGACAGTTTCCTCGGTTATTATAAATCTGAAATAATTTTCTAGAAATCTCACTCCAAAAAAGAGACATCTCATGTATCCACGTTCTTGGACTTTAACTTCTACAAGTGACTTACACTTCCCGCCATAGCACATCTAGGAGTTTAAGAGAAAATTACAGTCAGGGTGAGAAGTTCATCGTTTTTACAAAACCTCAATATTTTTCTCCAGATAGTTAGGAACAGAATTATTATTGAGCCTGTCAAAAACTGTCCTAATATTTTACTCTTTTAACGTTTGAGCTCAGAAGATTTGAAAAAATAAATGCTGATATTTGATATCAACATCAGACAAATACAATTCGAATTCGCCCCAAGAAATTCATCATCATTGTGGGGAATTGAACAATTTGAACTTTTTGATTATCACAGAAGAAAACGATACAAAATTTAAAAAGTTAAACTTTTCATAAAAAAACGCGAGTTTCTCTCAACTTCTGTGGCAAATTTTGAAATCTATTGAAATTTTGAAATCGATAATAATTTTGAGCGTAGACGTTGAAAGAGTAAAATGGTGCCATATTTTCGAAATTACAGCCTAATTTTTGTCAGACTGAATTTTTCATGTGTATTGAAATCCCAATAAGAATAAAAAATAAATCTAATTGACATGAAGATGAGAATTTACTGTTTTTACAAAAAAACTCGATATTTTTCTCCGGATTCACAGAAAAAAATAATTTGCTCATAAAAATGAGCTTATAACATGTGGATATACGAAAAAGTTCGGAAAAAATTTCAATCTGACCAAATTAAGGCCAATTTTTGGATTTCGAAAATGCACCAAATTTCCACTTTTACAACTTTTGAACCCAGAATTTTCATCGATTTCGATGATTCAAAGCAGTTAAGTGATGATATTTAGGATCAAAATTAAACTGAGAATTCGAATTTGGACATAGAGATAGCGCAAATCTTACTGTTTTCGAGAAAAAGTTAGACTTCAAGATTTTGGATAATTTGCCTTCGTGATAATCGAAAAATTCAAATGGTTCGATTTCCCACAGTAATGACGAATTTCAGTGCACTTCTGCAGGCGAATTCGAATTCTTCGTTCAATGTTGATCTCAAAGTTCATTCAATTTAGAATTCAAAAAATAATTTTTTCTGTGAATCCGGAGAAAAATATCGAGTTATTTGTAAAAACAGTAAATTCTCCTCTTCATGTCAACCAGCTTTATATACGCTAGTTGTTCTCTAACTTTCCATACGAGTTAAGAATCTAGCAATAATAATTATATCTAATGTCATCTTTAGAATAGTACAATAGTATTTCTTTAAATTTATTATAAAATACTCCACAACATACTCCATAAGAGCATGGTGTACCGTCGGGTATCATGCCTGGATCTTGTACTGAATTAATCCCTTGAGGGTTATAACCAGCATAGAACATATCAGCTGAGAAATATGATTTGGAATATCTATAACCATGCCTAGTATAGGGAATCTCTAATAGTTTAGTATCATGGGCTGGCCATGCAGGATCATACTGAATAGCATAACAAGTTTGATCTTCTTTTTGCTTTGAGATAAGCTTTGCGTATGGCTGCAATATTGGGCCGACATTATGGGAATTTTGACACCACATTCTGCCACACTCAGAATCTCCATATGTTCTAAGGAAAAAATTTTCATTTTTAACGTATTTTCTTAGCTAATTATGACATACAAAGATAATATTCAATTCTGTATTATTTATCGATGTTGATTTCAAATTGACAGACAAAGTTATACTTTAATCTTATAAACTCCTTAAATATCTAGAGATCTATCTCACTAATAGACAACAATTTGTGGAGTATAATACGCAACGGTCAGATTACCAAAAGATCTCCTCTGGAGTTCCTTAAGGATCAAGAATTGGACCATTACTTTTTAACTTAACTTTTTTTTACTTTGCTCAAATTAATTCCTTAACATACAAAATCTTCAAATATGCTTACGACTTTAAGATGGTCTTTCATTTCAACAATACCTAGATTGTTGGTAGTATTATCAACTCAGAACTATCCATCATAATTAACACACTGAAAACATTTGGATTAATATAGCCCAATATAGACAAGTCATTCTACATCATACCAGATGAAACAGCTATTTTTGACTTAAACATTTACATAAACGAAGACAATATCCTACCCAAAGAGTTAGTCAAAGATCTTGGTGTTACTTATTCATGGAAATTTGACTTCACTGATCACTAGGGTGGAGAATTTGCGATTTTTTCGATTTTTGATATCATAATCAACTGAGCTTTTTAAAAAAATATCAAAAAATTAATTCTCTACACCTTTTAGTTTCATAGTTAATTTTGCGATTATTTGCGATTTTAATCTCAAGTTTCCATTTTTCCCCTTTTTCCAATCTTTTTGTGTGTCCTCTTTTGTCTCGGTTTCCCATCTTCTCCTATTAATTTCTTACCTAGGCTCTGTTAAGGCACCATTAAAAATAAATCACGCAGAGATTTCCTCTCAGATTTGAAAAGGCCTCCAACTCCGGTCACTACAAAATGGGTTGAAGCTATTAAAAACTATTGAATAAAAAATGAAGAATTATAATACTTCATTAAGGAAAGGAATTGAAATCGTACAGAATCTCGATATAGAGAGAATCCTTTAAAAAGGATACTTGAAAAGCCAGCGAAATCGAAAAAAATTCAAAAAATGTAAAAATGGAAGATGAAAATATTAGTACTGTGGAGTACAATCTTTTGTTGAGTTGTAAGCCGATTCAGCTTATGTTGAAAGATATTTTTCAAAACTAAAGTATTTTTATGATAAGAATTAAACATTCAAAAAAGAAACTTGTATTTCGTATGCTAATGCATTGGACTAAAATCCTCCCCCCATTTTTCCATTTTCAAAAATAAAATTGCGATTTATTTGCCATTTTTAAGATATTTTTGCGATATTTTTCAATATTTTATTCCATTTATTTTCCACCCTACTGATCACTGCAATGATGTAATTAATAAATTCATTAGGAGACTCATTCATATTCACAAATGTATCAAAATTGACAGCATGAAGGTTCTTCTCTTCAAAGTATATGCTCGACCAATAATTGAATACTGCTCTGCAGTATGGAATCCAGAATGTGATAAATGGTCAAAGAAAATTCAGACTGCATTTAAAAGATTCATATGCAGACTTTCAGCCCCGTTCCAAACTGACCTGAAATCATCTAAAAACTGTTTAAGACTTAGAAGAGAATTAAAATCGCTCACTCTTATTAACTCATCACCGCTAGTCTACTCGAATAATATTCCAGAATTCGGTCAGATGAAGAAACTTGCCATTTTTAACAGATGCAAAAAATTTTTCAAAAAACTTAACCGCTCAGTCAAAAACCTAAACTTAATCGAATTCAAAAAAGAACTTAAAAAAAGCTATAATATCTTATAATCTGAAGAATTATTTATGCTTATAAAGATAACATATGTATTGTTAATATAAATATAAACCTTATCTCTTAAAAAATACCTCCTTAGAATAAATTAAAGAATGCCTGTTATGAGGACAATTTCTTAGCTCCTCACTTTAAACTTTTACAAAAAAAATTCAATCTCCAAGGATGTGACAATCTTAATGATCTTAAATCTATAATTTCTCATATAAGATCTAAAATTGACTATTCAAAATCCTACCTTCATTAATCTTATCTTTTTGATCGAATATTTATTTGAAAATATCATGGAATTTCAGTATCTGACTTTTCGACTGCTCCTAACTTAAGTAGAGGAAATAGTGAAGTTTGACTATTTATGAGCCAACACTGCAGATTTCCCAATGATGAGGTCGATCTGTTATTTTATTCTTTCAAAAAACTAATTTTGTAATATTTTCTTTATAATAATGATTTTCTTTTAAATTTAATAAATGTATAATTTCAAAGAAAAAAAGACGCTTAAGTCCTAATTTTTGTAGTTGCCTAAATTTTAGGGTCCTATAAAAGGAAATAGTGTCCTATTTCTTGATGCTTTTCTCATTAGTGATGACTCATCATTGATGAGTCATTGAAATAATAAATATTAAATCTACGGCCACGTTCTAAACTTTTTATTGTATTTAAACATTGAAACTCAAAAGGGATTAAAAACTACCAAATCACTGCTTTTGGTGATTTGGTCATAGAAGCTCCTAAGAAAGAAAAGTAATTTTTTCCATTGCCTGTTTCTGTGTGAGGAACCCTGATTAATCGATGCAAAATCCTGGCTCACTATTAGTGAGTATTTTGTAAAATTAGTAAATTCTCATCTCCATGTTAACCAAGATGTTCGTTTAAATTTAAGCTTACCCATCACAAAGTTGGTTTTTCCAGTTTGTGGTATTTCTATCTCTCATCTCAAGAATTGGTCTTTCCTTACCACAGCCAGATAAGGCATCTTCCATTCTTATATTCGCCATGATACAAACATTTGAAATTTTACTTCCATAGCCCCAAATAGATTCACACCAGCTTTCTTTATGTCGACAAGTTCCATGGGCACAATAGGACTAAAAACAGAATACAATTGCTCGATTTCAAATGAATAAATTTGACATACTTTTTCATTGCTTTGTGTAAGACATCCAGTCCCGTCTTCTTTGTATACATTATTCGGACATTGTTGTGAAGTTCCAGTACAATATTCCTCCAAATCACAGTCATTATCCTTTTTTCGACACAGGGTACCAGCCTTTTTAAATGCACACTTTGCTGTAATGCTTCCAACTTTTCTTTCGATGGTAACATCACAACAGAGTCCACCTGAGCAATGGGCATTTTCATTCAACTTGCAATTGCTCATATTACAACAGGTGTAACAGTCATCTGAATAACTGCAGAAAGGAGTTATTTCACCGAAAATCATAGAAAATTTCTTCTACTTTTACCTTAACAATTACTTTAGAGACAGGCTATTTTCTATTTCGTTCATTTTCGACTCACTGATTACACAAGTTTAAACAATATCATGTAATCTATATTATCGTCTGCACTAAAATAAATCTTAAAAAGTCTTAAAGAGATATCTAAACTTTGATGTAACATTATAAACAGTAAAACTGTAGGTTTTCATCATTTGATAGGAATTACAATGTACAGTCAATTTCACACATGATGACTCGAGATAAATTAAATTTTTCATGGAGGTTTTGATTTATACCACTCTGCCCCAAAATTCCAGCCAATCAGCGTTGAGCACTCATTAGCCAACAGAGAGAAGCTTTACGTTTTTCTTTGCCTCATCAACTGACGAGTAAATTTCATCAAGACTGTAAGTGTCCATTTGGAAGAATGATGTGAAAGAAATTTTAACAAATAGGTAGATGAATTCAATAGAATTTAATTGGTTGATTTTAGAAAAGGGTCTTGACAAAATGATAGTCAATGAAGTAAGCCTAAGGTAAAAATGGAAAATAGCTATAGTCAAAAAGGTAAAAATGAAATTAACTATAGTTAAGAAATTAAAAATGGAAAATAACCATAGTTAAAAAGGTAAACATGGAATTGACTATAGTCGAAAAGAATTTTATGCAAAAAAAATTTTTTTCCATCAAGAAAAAACAGAAATTTAACTATAGTCAAAAAAGAATAACAATTCAAAAAGTATAGGCATAAAGATGAAGATTAGAGAAAGTATAGTCAGAAAGCTAAATATGGGATTGACTAAAGTCAAATTTAATATGACTATAGTTAAAAAGATAAAAATATAAACAACTATAGTCAAAAAGGAAAAAAAGAATACAACCATAGTCAAAAAAGTAAATTACTCTAAGGAATAAGCAGTTTTTCACCTCATCCTCAATTCTTTAAACCTTCTTAAAATTAATATACTTTAACTTGATTTTGTATAGAAAATTGAGAAGAGATCAAAAGAAGCCTTTAACACGGAATTTCCATTAAAATCTCATTTAGGTTTGTTTTTTATTGTAAGTATTTTTCTCTGATAAATATCCTAGATGAATGAAATTCCATTTTAAACAAGCTAGTAAATGAAAGAATTCATTCATTTTAAACTTGAATAAAAATTATATTGAAATCATTACTGTGCTCAATCTGATAATTGTTTCTGTCTTTTTATATAATATTATTTATAAATTTCAGCTGTTTTAAACTTGCCATCCTGCGTCGAACCTTCAATAAATAAGATTGGTACTCAAAGATTTGATAAACTCTCTGAACCGAATTTTACTCATTCATCAGTTGATATTTTTTATATTAATTGGCAAAAACCTGATGAATATGTCTGATTTTACTTAAATTCTTGCCGTTTATACGTGATCTGGAAAATTTACCTTGACGAGTAATGACGAATTCAAGAGTAGAAAGTTATCTTTGCTTACATCATTCAAAATTCAAGTTTAATTTATGATGAGGAATTAAAAAACTAATCCCATCAAAGTATAACATGTAATGAATAACAAACTTTGGTCCACAATCGCATTGCTCATTGACATCAATAAGGCCATTACCGCACAAGTCAGATTGACTAACTCCCGGCTTTACCTCGGACATGTAATCTCGTATTTTATCCGGTTCAATATAAATTCTGGTGTTGCTTCGATTGACTTTGTCCAGAAAATAATTATGATCACTCATTTTTAATTGATTATTTAAAATATATTGCGAGGGTATGTATATTAGAGATGGACTCGGACTATCGTACAAGCAGGACCCGTGAAATGAGGTTAGTTTCTTCTTAAATTTATCCAAAGTATTGACTGACCAGGCACTTGACCTAAAGATTAACTTTTTAAATTGATTTTAAATAATTTTCTTCTGATTTATTAATATT
The DNA here is from genome assembly GCA_012064415.1 of Gyrodactylus bullatarudis. Lineage (NCBI taxonomy): Eukaryota > Metazoa > Platyhelminthes > Monogenea > Gyrodactylidea > Gyrodactylidae > Gyrodactylus > Gyrodactylus bullatarudis. The sequence goes on from SSNU01000057.1 coordinate 17,640, forward strand.
CTTTTTTACAATTTTCATTCCTGAGAGTTTCTAAACTTTAAGCCCATTTTATTTCTAAATCTTGACGTATAATTTGACTAATTCAATTTAATAATGACCAATCTTCCCTTTAAGTTGAAACTGTCAAGTATAGATTAAAACTGATGAAAAAGAATTAAGAATTATATCTTAAACACGCAAGTGACAGGTCAAATTGTTATAATTCGAGGTGTGTCGAAAAAAAATTTTTGAAATCACGAATTTTTCTTAACTTATTTTGCCAAATAGTGTCTGATGTGGATCCCAAATATCAGTATATAATTGTTTCAAATCTCCAATATCGATAGAAAGAAAAAGTGTAAATCTTATTCACGCTTTTTTGGCATCTAAAAAAATAGCCTAATATATATCAAAGTGGTTTACAACCTGACTTGTTATAGCATAGAACTAGTTAAGAGAGTTTCTAATTAGAATTATAATAAAAATTTTGTAATGTTGTGGTGTTCAAATATACACCAGGTAAATCATGATTTTTTATGATCAATTTCTTGTTTATCTTGTCACCCATCAACCAGGTATTATAATACCATAATTATGGTTCGACCAACTTAATAAAGTCCAAGCCCAATACTTTCCCAATACCCATATTGTAATCCATAAAAAATTTTAAAATAAAAATGATAATCTTTAAAAAGAAATAACTCACTTTGGACTGTCCTCTACGTCGAGTCCGAATTTCTTTATTATACTTTGGGCAACTATTTCGGCATCTCTTGCAGGGGAATTTCCTCGTCTAAACTAAAATTCATAATTTAATTAATATTTCGAAAATATCTTGGCCGTTTGCTCATCAATCGATGGAAAACCATCCAAGCGTAAAAAATTTCTATTGAAGATGACAGTTGAAGTCCACAGTTTTCTAGCCTAATTTTAATCCTATTAAACAAATTTTGATCATCCAAAGCCAACGAAATTCTTGAAAAGTTTATTGAAGATAATATTGAACCCGTATCAACACTAATCAGAAATTTTCTAGACATTTTATCATATTAATTCTGAAAATATTTTAAGAAATTTGGGCTTTTTATCTTCCAACAAACCAGTTCTCAATTTTTATCTTGATTTGATTGAATAGACTGAACCTTTGCCGAACCATAGACGAAGTATAATATGGATATAGGCAGTTTTATACTGAATAATAGTAATTCAAATGAATCTGATTGGTTAAGCACAATATGAGTGCTAGGCTCAATTTTTCGCTGAACCTGAAACGAACTTTTTCTAATAATCTTGAAATGAGAAAACCCCTTCGATAATTCCCAGCTTATTTTCAATAAAAGGAATCTTTACAACTCACCGAGGAGAATCCCACACTATTCGAGTATTGACACATGACATCTTTTATGTTATCGCTTTGATCTTTATCTTCACTGGAGTTGGAAAGATTTTAAATTTCAGAAAAATAATAGGTCTTTCAAACCTGCTAACCTTATCAGAGCGTGCAAATAATCTAGACGAATAGTTATGTTCATTCTTTTATATACTTCAAGGGAAGCTTGCAAATCTTTCATCTTGATTGGATTTTCAGTCCAGATTTCGAGTCCAACTATGGAGATAACTAATCCCCCTGGATTGAATAGCTATCAAGGTCTAATAAGTAGCACAAATATTACTTACCACTTGTAACTCCTTGTGTAGTTGGTTAATTCGGGATGTTAAATCATAGTAATCGCCATTGAATTCTTTTGTCTAATTAATCAGAATAATTATGTTTATTTACATATGATTTCGTGGCAATTAGATAAATTTCCAAGATCCTAGTCTTATTATCCACTTGAAAGATTGAGTTGAATTGACGAAGGGGCTTTCTAAATAAAATCATCAACTGCTTACTAAATCTCTTGGATACAGTCGGTATTTACTAATGAAATCATAAATTTTTTGCTTATTTTCTCCTGTCACACCAAATGAATTGATCAAAAGATAATTTATTAACAAAACGAATAACTTCATGTATAATTGAGATCAAGTCTGATATTTATTCATTTTTCATACACACTATAATTTTAATAAAAAAATTCATTGATTAAAATCAAACTACTATTTGGTATTTTAGTAAAATTTCATTCATATGTTACATTACAGTATTTTCATGCAAAAAACTGATAAACTAAAAATGGTTTTTTGATGCAATGTTTTTATGCTGTATTTCTATAATTTGAAATGTAAAAGGAATTGTTTCTCAGTTGGTATTTTGACCTTGAAAAATGAACAACCTAAAATAGTGTTTCTCTGTAATATGAAATGTTAAATTTTAATAGCATGGTTTTCATCTTAAGTATATTTTTGGGGAGCCTCAAAAATAGTACCAAAAAAAATAAAGAATAGGTGGGAACAGGTGAGTGTAAAACTACACCTCCATTCATTTGTGTATATTCACAGTTTATCAATAAATAAATAACTTGTCATTTTACTTTGAAGTAGGTCTATTAGGGTCCTGGTATCAAATTTTGTCTAAAAATTTCAAAAAGTTGAGATTTTCAGATCAATCGATAGAGAATTAAATTCTGATCAGAATGGTATCGTATATTGGGGAGGAGGATTGATTTTTATAAGCTTAAAATCAGATTAAAGTAATAATAATAATATACATTTTTCATGAATATCAAATGATTTTAGTGTCAAATGAAAGAGGATAATTAGTAATTAGTAATTACAGGTGACTAATACATTTCTAAATTTAATTACATCTTTTCTAAACTTTTAACAGTTTCCAAAATACAAAAAAATTGATATGAGGTTTTTCTTGATTTGTTTTCACTAGATTTTGTGTATGAGAAGGTTCAGTGAACATTGCTCCCCCCAAAGAATATAAGATAAACCTTGAAATGGAAAAACTGTTGTGTCCCCCTTACCGTGTAAGAATATTAATTTAGTCTATAACACGGGTGGTTGGGGGGGTTGCGATAAATTTTTGCGAAAAACTGATTATAGTGTAAAATTTAACGCAGATTCTGAATCTGCTTCCAAAAATTTCCTAGGTTGCTCAGTTTTTGCGCAATTCGCGAAAAACCGAAATAGCACAATTTTCATAATCGGGACTTGAATAAATCAATTTTTCGACTTGATCCTTAGACATTTTAGAGTCAAATTTGATATCATTTGAAAGAGCATAAAATTCTCTATAAGACGCTTTTAAGTTCAAACGTGCTTTTGGAATGGATCATCCTCAAAATTGGTCTTAAAGTTGAAAAAAGATGAAAAATTAGCGAAAAATGCCATGCACTTTTTTGTTTTTACCCTTCAACAGGCTGTCTTATTTTGATAAAATCTCACATTTTAATGGGGGAAAGAATGTGAAATTTATTTCTCTATCCAATGATACCTCGTATGACCATTTATCTTTTTTGGTTCAGAAGTTATTCAAGGTTTTTTCATTAGTGATTTCACTCAATTTTTCTCGATTTATTTTTTCTCGATTCTGATTGGTTCATTTTGATTAGCACAATAATTTCGTATAAAACTGAAGGATTTATAATAAATGATTAAATCAGTATAGACAATAACAGGGATTTGTATATTTATAAAAAAACTTAATTTTGATATTGAGTTATAGTTTTTTAAGTGTCTATTTTATTGTTTTTCAAAGTTTTTTTTCTTAAAAAATTGCATTTCATTATTTTTTTTCTTAAACGTATGTATAATTATAATTATAATTACATGAATAGCATTTAGTCACACGTTATCTATGTATGGACACTTGGTTCCTAATTACACCTGTACGACTAATTAAAAATCAATAACGAATTTCATCGTAAGTAATTCTAATAGTTTTTCCATTTCAAGGTTTATCTTATATCCCCAAATACGGTTCTCACCTGTATGCCATAAACTGAAAAATAAGTAGAAAAAAGTACTTTGAAGAAAATTTAAAAGATTTTGAGTAAATTGTTGCAGAATTTTTAGTCAATCTTGTGTAAACAAAATTTCTGATTTTTGTTCAAATTTTTTTCCATGATAGAAAATGACCCTTCAACTGTTCTTGTGCATATTTTACAAAATACATACATGTTTATCTCTTTAGTTGAAATTTGAAATTCATGAAGGAATTTTATCCAAAAAAAAGCTACGATCTAGATCTTATTTTCTTACTTGATGAAAGCTCGATATCAGGAATATAGCTATCAATTCATCGAAAACTGTGATTGGTAGCTAGTTGAGGAATAATATATTCTGAGATTAAATTTGAAAAATAGTACAATAAAGTACCTGGGCAACAATTAAGTACAGAAATAGTACCAGCTATCTTTTAAATAGGATTAGATAAGCAGATTTTTTCTTCAGATTATTAAAACTCATCCAGTCCTTAGTCTAGAGTAAAATTAGACCAAATAGTACTTTTTTGAGGCCCAAGTAATCATCCATTTCTGACATTTACAGCTACAGTCGAAATTCTAGTGATGTGTTTTTAGTGAGGGCGGGCAACTATACTTCCTGACGCGATAGAAAAATTTTTTTGAGAATTGCCAGTGCTATGCAACAGACATGACGGTACCAATAGATAGATTTACGAACCAACAAAAATATTTTTCGTTTATATTTCATCTGAGTTAAAAGCTATTAATATTATAATACTGTAGTTCTGTCTTGAAAAACATATTTGAATATTAGAACATCGAATCGAAAAATGGCTATTCTAAGTACTCATTTATTTATTCGCATATATTTTTAAACGGTCTTTTCCGGATTTTCGTTAACATTTGTAGGATTTTCAGTAACATTTTCAGGACTTTCATTAACATTTTCAGGAATTTCCTCTATAGATAATTTCGGCTCATCTTTTGTTTTCATCCCAGTAAAGCTAGTAATTTGGAATGTATTTTCCTCTGACACCTCAGACATGTCCATACTTTTGGTCTTCTTGAAACTTTTTGGCTTCCTCTGCGATTCAGACATGTCGCCAAACTTTTTCTTCAAACGTTTGAATATAGCAAAACTACTCTCATTTTCTGAGTATTCACTATGCTTTCTACGAAATCTTCTTAACCTTGAACTGAAACTAGTATCCATTTCATAAGCAGATGTTGATCTTGTGACCATTTGTGGCCGGCTAAAAGGAAATATAATGTTGATTTGTTATAAAAAGTGTGGAATATAATTGGGAAACTTGCTTCTTTCTCAGATATTGTTTCCTCTTTCTAATTATTATGAATATTAAAAAGGCTATTATTGCCAGCACCAAGAGCATCAACAAAAAGAATTTTGAAATGTTCAATTTGGCTTGAGTTTCTGGAATTTAAAAATTTCAAGATAAGTAAATAAAATTAAGTGCACATTTGTGTTTTAAACATCTTAGTGCTAAAGTTAGGGAACATCAGAGATGAAATTTCTCTGATAAACAGAATTTTAACATTAAAAAGCTTAATTTGAATAAATTTAAATCGATAATTCACCGTATGATAACAATCCACTATCTAACGATCCACCAGGTCCAATTAGGAAACAATAAGGAGGTCGATATCCTGGTTCACAATGACAATTTCCTCGACTGTTGTAAATCTTTTTAAGAGAATAGATTATTTTAAATAATTACAATGTAGAAATTACAGTGTTTTTATACATTAAGCCTACTAGCAAAGTGCGGTCTCAGGTAATTACGATATTCATATGAAATCTAATCTGATTGAGGTTGTCTTCTCACACTTATGTTTCCATAAGAGAGTCGAAAAATATTCAAAACAACCAGTGTGTAGGTGGTGTCAAAACTATAGGAGTGTTGAGTAATATGAGATGAACGGGGGTTTTCGCCTAATTTTTAGAAACGTTGAAGACCCGGGTTCAAATATTGGTTATGGTGTACTGATAAGTAATAACGAAACCCGTCTACATCTGCCACCGTGAGTTGAATATTATTTGACTCTCTTATGGAATTGAAACTTGCTGTTCCGATTTCTAACATCTATGTGTAAGAAGACAAGTTATATTTCATATGGATATTAAAATTACATGTGACCACACTTGGCATTATTTTATTTTAATTTCTTTGGGATTTTGTTCCTGTAAACTCACTCCCATAGAAAGGCATGAGGAATATTTTTTATTCTTAACTTCATTTATTGAACGGCACTTTCCCTCGTAGCACATCTATTAATAATTTGAATATTATTAATGAAACACCTGAACTATTTGATAAAACTTACTCCTTTTGAACAAGGTGTTCCATCAGGTACCATTCCAAGATCTTGATATGAACCAATACTTTGAGGTGTCATTCCACCATAGAGCATATCAGCTGAGAAATATGACTTTGAGTACATTAAATTTGAGTCCCGATAGGCTTTTTCAATCATAAAAACATCATTAAACGGCCAAGATGGATCATACAACAGAGCATAGCACTTATCATCATCAACATTCACGACATCTTTCTCGACGTAAGGTGTCTGAAGGGGAGCATCATTATTTAAATTCGTACACCAAAGTCTACCACATTCACCTTTAAAGTCAGAGCTAGATTTATAAAATTAATAAAGATGCGTGTAAATAGATTTTTCGAATAAACCGAATTACTTTTGACAATCATTAAACTCCCAGTTCTTCAAGGACTCATCACGCATGCCCAATGGAGGACGCTTCTTGCCACAATCTCCTAGCCTAGAATTGTTGCTACTTTTCTCATTTAAAGCGAAACATTTAGCTGGAGCAAGTCTACTGTTTTGTCCCCAAAGAACTTTACACCAACTATTTTTATGCCGGCATGTTCCATGTGCACAGTAAGACTAAAGAAGGGATATTATCACAATTTATCAGATTTCATCATGATTTCAAATAATACGTGTTAGATTATTTTTTTTATTTCGATTATTAGAAAAATATACCTTTTCTTTATCGTGTGTTACACAAGCTGTTCCATCTTCTTTATGAACATCTGCAGGGCACCATTCAGAATAGCCTGAACAATATTCTGAGAGATCACAATCATTATTCTCTTTTCTACACAAGGACCCTTGATTCTTGAATGCACATTTTGCTTCAGTTCCACGGTATGTTGTATGAATTTCAATGTCACAACATGGCCCGCCAGCACATTGAGCAGGAGCTATTAGCTTACAATTTGTCATGTCACAACAAAATCCACACTTGTACTTGAGAGAATTTGTCACTCTGTCAGATGAGTCACTTTTTAATAGAGAATAAATATTATTTCCTGATTAATACAGAAAGAAATTGTACAGTTATTTACTTACAGCTTGCCACAATCACAATCTTCACCTTGATCTATGATGCCATTGCCACACAATTCCTGAGGTCCCATGAATAATGTAACTTTTTTAACGAATGCTTCCACATCATTCGGATTATACACTCGTACATTACTTCGATTGATTCTATTTGAAAAATATGTAAAATCATCAAGCAGCATTTGTGAAGTAACAATTTTTTCCGGATATAACATTGTTAGTGAAGGTGTAGGCAGATCGTATAGACATGAACCCAAATATTCTCCCATGGCTAACAGCATGTGACTTTTGACTTTAGGATCCCAATCGCGAAAGTTTCTGGAAGATTTTAAATTTTACATTTTAACTTACTCAGGAATATACTTTTCGTTCTTGAGAAATTTTCGTATGATACTTGCAGCAATTGCTTTTGCTTCATCATCGTAAGAAGTTAGTCTCAAGTTTACCTAAAAATACAATTTTTAACATATTTATAATACTCTCAAGCTATCGAGTCTTAACCATGATTTCTTAAAGATACTGAAAAAGTTTCATTAGTAAACTAAAATTTTGAATATCAATCTCGATCCATTTCTATTCAACAACTAACCTTTGTATAGCCAACACTATCTGAGTAGGTACACATAACATAGGTGTTATCGTCAATTTCGATTTCCTTGTTTTCAATACTTAATTTTTGTTATTTCAAGGCTTAATAACATACCCAAACATAGCGTGAACATAGTCGACTCTTGTTGTAATATTTTTTCTTTTGTAAATTTGAAGTTTTGCTATTGTCTTGAATTCTAAATTGGGAATGGGATTCTCCTCGTCCCATATTTCGATTCCGACAATTGCTATTTTAAGGTCAAGGAAAGAGAATATCTAAATTTTATATAAAAGGTCCACTAACTCTTTGGAGACCCTTCATTACGCGATTGACTCTGATCAGTATATCTGTTGGAGGATCAGATAAGAGTTCAGTCTGAAATAATATTTAAATTTTGGCCTCACATATGATTTAGTCAATAAAAGGTACATTTCCAAATTCCTTTGAACTGAATAGTCGTCATGATATCCTTTTAGGTATTGCAATGGCTGTTTCGTTAATTATTTCTAAAAAAATCTTACGAGATTTCTCGGATACTCCCTGAATCTGCCACTAAAGTCATACCATTTTGAAGCATTAATATTTAGGATAAATATAGATAATGGAATTAAATACGAGATAAACTTCATATTTAAAAGTTTTTGAATATCATACGAAGAAATAAAATCTCTCAATGAAAATATTACACATAGATTTAGGCTGAATGAAAATGGAATCTTAAAAATCTACTATAGTTGGGTTTAATTACCGAGTTATTGCTGAGTATTTTTGATATAAAAACTTATATGCGTCACATTAAATCTGAATGTTCTCCGAAAAATCTGCTAGATGAGAGTTACTCCACGAAAAAAATTAAACTCCTTCTGTAGATTCACTAGAAAAAAAATTTACCAATGCTTTTCGATTTCTATTAGAATATCTTAGAATATCCCATTAATTAATCATTAGGCTAAGGTGACATTTTTTTCCTCCGAACAACTCACGAGAGTACTTACTTAAAGTAAGTTACTTTTTTGAAAGAATTTAGTACTCAGTTCATTTTTTGCATATTTTTAAAACGTCAAATTCATCCTCTATTAGGAACCGCCCATTTTTCCCACAATATTTCACGGACATAATAAAACAATGAAATTTACCATGAAAGTCCTCTAGATGATAAGATGTTTGAGGATGAAAATTAAGGAACTCAATAAATTCCCTAAGATATTCCGGATTTTAGTGATTGCGTAGTAAAAATTCATTGAAAATTGAGCGGTGATTTGAATAATTCTGGATTTTTAAAAATCATTTTTAAAACTGATTGACATAATGGTGAAGCAGTTTTTTCGACACATGCTTCAATACAAAATATTACTTAGAATTGATAATTCTATCAAAAAATTACAAAAATGAGGTTTCACAATGCAAATTCACATTAGCTATAGTGTTGTTCGCTTGGTTTTATTTATATCATTACAAATGTATTTAAATAATAAACAGTAGCTACTAAAACTGATAATTATTCAAAATTATAATTATTCTATTCTAAATAATAATTATAATTTAATTGAGCGTATTTTACATGTCATCCCACATTCTTTTTGCGAAAAAAAGCTTCAATTCTCCGAATCCATGAGTTTTGCAGTGCACTTTACCTGACTATGTTCAAAATTAAGATTAATTCCTCTCGTCACTTATCGATCATGTGTTTAACAAGTAATTTTCTACAAGATTCGGGTCTAACTACTTTTAAGTCACTCAAACTTACACGTAAATAATAATAAAATTTTGAATTTAATTTCCTATCAAATTGAAGGCTATTTATGATCAGAAGATAGTTAAATCTATCGAATTAAGTCAATGAGACTATCGAGTCGATACTATCGACAGTTCATAAGAAGCTAATATTAAAGCTATATTTTTGAATTTTAATTTAAATAAATTCATTTAATTTAAATTAAATCACGATGGATAATAATTAGTTCATTTTTGTGTTTTTAATATGAAAAAATTCAAAAAATATATAAAACTTACTAGTATGGCCAAATCAAAGTACGAATATGTTAAAGAATATGAAACGGATGATAAATGTTTACTTAATTGTTACATCGTTGTTAGAATAGATGGGCACAAGTTCCATAAATTCTCTGAAAAGCATAATTTTGAAAAACCAAATGATTTGAAAGCGATAAATCTATCTAATGCATGCGCGAAAAGAGTTATGAATCAACTAGACGATATAATTCTGGCATATGGTCAATCAGACGAGTACAGCTTCATATTCAAAAGATCAGCTCAAACATTTCAAAGAAGAGCCTCGTAAATTTTCACAAATTTCATTTTAGAAAACTGCTTTCTCTTGTTGTTTCTGTATTTTCTTCCTCCTATGTCATGTATTGGAACCAGCACTTTAGTTCGACTCAGCTCCTTTATCCACCTTCATTCGATTCTAGGATTGTACTTTATCCTAGTTTAGAAAATCTGCTCGATTATATAAATTGGAGACAAGTTGATTGTGAGTCGAAATATTAACGATTTAAGATTTATCAATAAAGATTCATTCTTTAAGGTCATATTAACAATCTCTACAATACATGTTTTTGGAGTCTTGTACAAAGTGGTGGATTAAGTAACTCGGAAGCTGAAAAAAGACTTCAAGGAACTCTTTCTTCTGATAAAAACGAGATACTATTCACAGAATTCAATATCAATTATAACAATGAACCGGACATATTTAAAAAGGGGACCATATTAGTTAAAAATGGAAAGTCTCAGAATATAATCCATACAGATCTGATAAAAGAATCCTTTTGGCATGATAATGTGTCAAAATTAGATAAATAAACTATTGAATTACATTTGAGAAAACATTGTTAATCAAATCATTTTTGTGGTCGGCGAGACTTGGTCTGAGCTCATAGTTTGTGACACATATTTCTTGTCTCTTAGCTTCAGTGAATTCTCCAAATAGTGCAATAAAGTGAATTTTTGTAGTCTCGTCTCCAAAATTATCGGCAATATAAATAGAAAGACTTTTACAAGATGAAAAGCGACTTGCAACGAGAGGAATCTTTACTTCAGCTTTTGGATCTTTGGATATGTTGAGAATTTGATCTGCTTTTGATTCGACGTCTCCGATTGACATGTTTTCAATATTCTTGAAAATTTTTACATCTTTTGGATGCGAACCATCATCAAAACCACTTATGATTATAGCATGGATTTTAACATCTCCTGTAAAATTCAGGTTAAAAAGTAGATCCTGATCCACATCCGATTCGACAAAGTTATCAGTGCCTGTTAAACGATCCTTAATTATTAATATGGGTGAAAATTTACAGAATATGGTTTGAATATTTTGATGCCTGATCCTTTTTTAGCTTCATTAAGGCAATTAGAAGTTTCTGTGTTAATAAACCTGTATATATTGAATTCGCAAACACAAGCATTATTATCCAAATTACATTCTTGACACATTTTTTTCAAAACCCTGACTTAAAATAACAATTCTCGATAACCAAGAAATCAATTTTGTTTTCATCATTATACATTTTAATTAGTTTTGAAAATTTCATAATGAAAAATTCAGATGGCGAAATTAATAATGAAGATATAAATGTTTCCTCTTCCAGTGATCTTAAGCAATTTCCATTCGATGGAAGTTTTGCAATCAATAGTGAAAATTCCCATACTAAAAATAATGAAGAACATTTAACGCATAATTTAAGAGTGCAGAATCCTATTATTGAAACTATCGATATACAGGAAAAACTTGGAGAAGAAATCAGTAAACTGAGACTACTAGAATCAAAATGTTCATTTGTCTCAGAAACTAGTATCAAACCTGAATCGAATCTTAACAATGAGGAAGAAAATCATCTCGAAGTTTTTCCAAATAATAACTGTGTCTTCTGTCAAGATCTTAAGCGAGCCCTGCGGGAACATTTAGAGAAAAAGAGAGTAAGTTCAAATCACGGCTGTTGTGAATTTTTTTCAATTTTTGTCTATTTTCTCAAGAAATTAGAGGATGAAAAGAAGGCTCTTGATCAAGAAATAAATGTCAATAGAAATATTCACACGGCTCTTCTCACAAATTTTGCAAATTTGGATCAAACATTGAAAGTAAAATGTACTGCATTTGAAGATAAAATTTGCCAATTGAAAAGTCGAAATGATGAATTGAACGCAAAATTGTTGAATGTAAGCAATTTTAAAAATTCTATCCAATTCAAATGTTTTATTGATGATTTTTAGCTGACAGAGGTATTTAATCAAACCAAATCTGATCTAAGTTCCAAGTTGGATTCAATTCATGCTCGTTTTCTTGAGTCTATTGCTGAAAAGAAAAAACTTGAAACCCATTATGAAGCCCTCATAGGTCTTCGTCATTCTACTGCGATTAAATTTAGCGAACAAGAAATTAATGTTCCTGAGAATATTGAGGAATTACAATTGATTTATTTGCAAATGCGGGAAAAAATAGTTGCATATGAGTAAGATTTATTATATTTAAAAACTTCTTTCTTTATCGACTTAAAAAACGTTATCTACAAATCTTATCAAGTTATTTTATATTATCACTTGAGTTATTAAATTTCTTTTTCGAGATACAAAACATAGAGAATAAGTATTTTAGTTGAATTATCGAGCTTTCATCTTTTAGATGTTCACTGAAACATTTGAATGAGAGAAATAAGGCATATGAAAAAAACGAAATATACTTGACAAACAATTTGAACCACTACAAACAGTTGAATCAACAACTACAAGACAATGAAAGTAATTTTTTGAAAAGAATTGAGGAATTCTCCAAATACGAAGCACTCCTTCATCAGGAAAAGGAGAATATTTCAAAGTTATGCGTAGGTTGACAGTAAACTATTTTATGCAGCATGTTTATATATTTCATGTTTTTTATGTATCAGAATGAAATTGCAAGCTTGAAACGAGAAAAGGTCAAAGACGATGAGAAAATTTCCGAATTGAAAAGTACAATTGTCTCCCTGCGAAGTGACATGGACTCAAATGTTGGTGTCCTACAAGACTTTGTTCTACACTCTCAACAGTTGCAAGTCAACCTAGAACGACTTAGAACTGAGAACAATGAACTTCGTTGGCAAGATCCAGAGGAAGTATCATCGTGCTACAATTGTAAAAAAGAATTTTCTTCCATGCCAATGAACCAAAAGAAAAAGACAAACTGCCGACATTGTGGCAAAATCTTTTGCTCCATATGCTTGACAAAGTCTGTCAAGAGTCTGTACAAACCCAACAAAGCACACTCTGTCTGTGATCTCTGTCATACACTCCTTGTTCCGAATTCAGCTCCCTATTTCTCTCAGCAAAAGAATGAACCAAACTAACAGAACATTTTTAAAATCATTATCAGAGAGATGAAATTACATTGTAAATATCTAATCTAATGTAATTTACATACCCCTCAATTATTGCTAAGCTGTGATCGAAATTTTCTCTTGAGTAAAAAACCATAAATTATTTTTTAAAAATTTATTTTTAACTTGAAAAATCCTTCAGAGATTAAATAAATTTGGCTAATATGATTGAACTAAAATAATCATGAAATGGATTATCAATACCAAGTTTTATAGAAAGTGCACCTTATTCATTCATGGCAGCAAGTTTCAAATTCATCTGATTTACTTGTCCCTGTAGTCTTTGGACAATCCGTTTTATCTCGAGAACGTGATTCTCCATGCTGTTGTCAATTATAAGGTTATTTTCCATTTTCTAAGGAAAAATTTATAGTTTCAAATTTAAAAAAAGTTTAAATTGAAGGATTGATCCCGAAAATGACCTCAAAAGTCAACAAAGCTTTGTCTTTTACCTTTTCGATCATGAGCAATATGAAATGGCCATAGATTTCAATTTGAGCCAAGTGACTCTCCAAATCTCGTCCACTAATTATAACTCAGTTATATCTAAAAATCCTTTAGAGCATGAGTTTAATTTTAAAATTTTGGGGTGAATTTGAAAACAAGTCCGATGAAATTTCCTGTCGAGTCTCAACCAATAAAAATCAAGCTACATTCTTAACCCCAGAAACTACTTACGGCTCTAAAGTAAATACAAATAGGTAAATTCATCTTTCATGAGAGATTTAAACTTGCTATTTACCAATAGCTCTGGAATATTTGGTGTCTTTGGAATGTAGAACTGGAATAGATAATTCAGGATGAAATTCAATTTTTTTCTGTAGTTTGGCTTTATTGTAAAATATTGGTAAACATTCTTGCGCATAAACTTCATCGGCATTATAATTTCCATTTCCAGAGATAATTCAACCTAGGATATAACTTTTATCAAAACTTTATTCTTTAAATTAAAGTTGGTTGGCAATCTATGGTTCTCAGAAAAATCTCAAAATTTTCATCAAAAACTCAAAAATGAAATCCAGATCATGATGATAATTGAAGAAAAAAAATTACGCTTGGATTTTTGAGTTGGCGCCAACATTTCATTTTTCTAAACTATTATTGATTCCGAAGTGAGAAGGTAGTCAAAAAAAGGCTTATAGGATCCCAACAAGGCAGGGAAATCAATGAATTTTGATCGTAATTCCTTTTCCGAAAAAATTCATGATTAAATGTACGATTATTTTTTATAATCTAGAGCTAGTTAATTTGAAGATAAAAATCTCATTTTCTCATCAAAAAATTAAGATATTTTTGAAACAAGTACAAGTTCTTCAGGGAGCTGTTTGGCATAGACTGACTATAACGTTGTTCGCTTGCTACCTCGGCCCCAAAATAGTCCAGTAGCAAGCGATCAACGTCATTCAAGATATTTTTGGAACCTATTAAAGGCCCACTTTTAGCGTGAGAAAAACATAAAATAACTGGTTATTAAGAAAAATATTACATTTTAAAGATTTTGAGTTAGCACTAAATTTCTATTTTATAAAACTTTGAGCTAAAAACTTTTGTTGATGTAGATAACAGAGAGGCCTTCTCTGAGAGGGATCAAAATTTGTTTTCTATGATAACGATTGCAATAGACGAATTTTCATCATACAATTTTTGATAAAAAACCATTTGATCTAGGATTATGATTAAAATTTCATTGATTTAAAAGCAAAGAAATTGATAAAGAAATCGAAATTCGACTTCCATATGATAATGGAATGATTCAAAAAATAACCTTCAGCCTATTTGATTTCTTTGCATAATTGTGATCCAAAAGAAAATCAACTTTTGATCCCTCTCTCACTTTGAAAGGACAAAGTTTCCAAGTACTTTACTAAAAGTAAACCTTCTGAAAACAGAATCTGAATTTTTCATGGATGTAATCAAAATTTAAATGAGTATTAAACAAACCCGTTTGGCAATGCAGTTCATACGAGCTTCACTTAAGACCGACTTGATATCATCAACTGCCAGACCGACCATCAAGTTCATCATGATAACACTCATTATGACCAGGAAGGAGACAAAAACTGCATAGCTCAAGTAACTGTAGGAGACATCATTAAAAAGCTACAAATTAAAAATTCAGCTCATTAATCCTTTTTTCCAAATAATTTCCATTCATGATGTAGAAGAAATATTTTTCTTTACTCACATCTTCGTAGTCCAATTCACCCAGCATCATAACTCCAGTCTTGACATAGGCCAAAGGAATCGTATTAAAACTCTCCTTGTTCGCAAATAGTGTATAAAATGTAAACGAATACATTGTTAGAAATGTTAGAAAAAACATTGAAAATTTTATAAAGGTTTTTGTCACCTTTATGAAGACAATAACGTAAAGACCATGATTCGGAACCTTTTGGGCGAATAATAACAAATTGAACCATGTTAGGAATATGCATAGCGTCGCTAATTCCCATTGCCAATCCTAAGGAAATAAGAGAGTCTTAATCTAGGATTAAATTCTAAATGTTTTAGGACAAACCTGACGAATTATAGTCCTCTCTGAACATTCTGAAAAATCCAGTACAAGGAGAAAACTACTAATGTACAAGATAAGTTCAATAATGTTTTCATAGTTGAAATAGCTCCTTGGATTTCGAAATATTTGAACAATCTAGATTTAAGGTAAAGGTTAATGACTCACCTCTTTTATCAAATTAATCAAAGAGATTATCATAATGCTGTACTTGGAGGCGAGCAACTTTTTATAATTATCTGGAGGATCAAGGAAGTCACATGAACCAGTGAATGATCCATTGTACCTATGAAAATGTAACTTGCATCAATTCAAAATATTTTAGAGCCTTTATCATTAATATTTAAGTCTTTAGTAACCTCTATGTCTAATTAAGCTTTTTCATTTACTCAGGTATTCATTTTTTAAATTTTTTTAGTCTCTGGCTATTAACACTACCCTTCTATGATTGTATTAGCTGAGAGTTGAATATTTTAAACATAAAATCTGTCCTGAACAATATATAACTATTTGATAGGCTGTAAACCTACTTCTGCAGGTATAGAAAGAACTTTTTCAAAAGAAATAGACTTTTTGAAATTGAAAAAAATTATTAAAATAAAGAATGCCATTAGTAGTGAATTTTTTGCGACTTTTCAATAAAGATTTGCGATATTTTTCCGCCCTAGACATTAAAAGTTTCCAACTGTTTTTATATCGAAATCTTGTCATGAAAATTAGTACCTTGGGCCTATGATACCCGTGGGATATTAAAAAACATAAACACAACATGGGATGGTTTTCTCTCTTCAAGATTCTTGAATCAAGAATATGCTAAACATCGTCTAGATATAAAATAAGAATAGTCAATACTAATATTTGGGATCAAGATTAGAAGAAGAATTCTAATTCACCTGCAGAAGATCACTGAAATTCGTCATTACTGTGAGAAACCGAACCATTTGAATTTTCGATTATCACGAAGGCAAACTATCCAATATCTAAAAGTCTAACTTTAAGTCTAACAGTAAGAATTTCGATATCTCTATGTCCAATTTCGAATTCTTCGTCTAGTCTTGATCCCAAATATTAGTACTTAACTGCTTTGAATCATCGAGATCGATGAAAATTTTTGGTTCAAAAGTTGAAAAAGTGGAAATTTGGTGCATTTTCGAAATTCAAAAATTGGCCTTATTTTTGTCAAATGGAAATTTTTAAAATACAGCTAGTTGACATGAAGATGAGAATTTCCTATTTTTACAAAAATCTCAATATTTTTATCCAGAAAATCAGGAAAAAATTTATTTTTTGGATTCCACTGTGAAATGAGCTGATTAGTTTTGAATACAAAAAAAAATTTCCGAAAAAAATTTAATCTGACCGAAATTGAGCCGTTTTTTGAACTTTCCACTTTTTCAACTTTCAAATCCAAAATTTTTATCGATTTGAAACATTTCCGAAATTCAAAAAACGGCTCAATTTCGGTCAGATTAAATTTTTTTCTGAAATTTTTTTTTGTATTCAAAACTAATCAGCTCATTTCACAGTGGAATCCAAAAAATAAATTTTTTCCTGATTTTCTGGATAAAAATATTGAGATTTTTGTAAAAATAGGAAATTCTCATCTTCATGAGCTAATAATATTAGCCTATTCCATTTAGAATTCAAAAATTTTTTCTGTGAATCTGGAGAAAAATATCGAGTTTTTTGTAAAAATAGTAAATTCTCATCCTCATGTCAACTAGCTTCAAATGAACTACTTAAAAGTAAACCGAATAAAATTTATCGAGGTGCTTTCAAAATCAAAGGTGAGAAAAAGACGCTCCTTACCCTCCTCATCAAGTAGAGTCAATTTCAAACATGATGACTCGCGTTAAGTTAAAAGTGTGATGGCAAAGGTATTTTATACCTCTCTGCCCCAAAAATAATAACCAATGTGAGTCAAGTATGGATTAACCAATAATATTCAAGCATAATTTACATTTTTGGCATGGTCGTTGGTGGGGGATTGGAGTTAACGTAGAAAAAGATTAGAGTCTGGTTATACACACAAACACGTATTTTGAAAGGATCTCAAGAGGAACATAAAAAGGAAAAAAGGGGGTCTGATGACTTTCACACTAACATGGTACATTAGAATGACGTGATGCATATTAGCTATATTTGGCCAATTTTTCACAGTTTAGGCTGAGTCATATATAGAATCTTTATGAAAAGACGATACTAATGATACCACATAGCATATACCTTACTAAAAGTTTTAGACTTACGTTTCAACATCAGAGTTTCATACAACTTCGATATAAAAAAACGTTTTTTTCAATATATAGAAAAAAATTAAATTCTATTATATATTTGAATGTTGTCTATAAATCTCATAATAATTCTAGTAATAATTTCTGATCAACTTCTTCAATATTATTAATAATCATAGGATTTGTTTTGATCAACACCTTTATTCAAAGTAACAATGAGTTTCCAAAATATAAACGCTGATCTTAACTGATGCCCATTAACTATGATGGAGTCAAGTTCGCCACAAAGGGAGATGTCTATAGAGATTTTTGCTTCAATACTGGTCAAAGTCATTCTAGCAAAGTGAAGGACCAAGCTATCAAAAGTCTTATTGAGAAGATCAAAATGCCATATCAACGATTCTCAATTCCAGTTGTGACTGACAAGAGAATCAGAGCCAAACTAAAAGATTTGTTCGAAGAAAGAGTCAAGATTTGTGAGAACAATAAAAGCCTGGACTCAATGTTTAAAGAAATATTCTACATTGCCAAGTGTCGTTGTGCCATCAGCACACAATGCTGTTGTAAAAAAGATGATCCAAACTACTGGTCTAATGTGGAAATTCTCAAAGCCCTTATTTCTCCTGATATGGTATCAATTAACGACATATCAGTCTCTTCATCTAATACTTCTGTATCTGAAGTTACTCAGAGTAGTTTTATTGTAGAAGATGTCGAGGAAGAAGAAACTACTCCTAAGAAAGCAAGCTCGCCCAAAGCAAAGCGACAGAGG
>SSNU01000057.1:38827-119494 GCA_012064415.1 Gyrodactylus bullatarudis
TATTTTTTATATTTCTTTTATGAAACCTTTTTTCGGAAATTGAATTTATTTATTGCCAACTTATCCAGATAACATTGAATTTATTTTGTATATCCTTGTACAGAACCTATCTATTTTTATTTATTTTGTTTATAATTAGTTTTAAATAAATATTGTCTAACAAAAAAAAAAGTTATTAAAAAGTGTAAGATATTTCGTGTTACATATGTAACGTTTTGGAAAAGATAATTTTGTTGGATGATGAAATAATAAAGCCGAAATTTCCTTTCAAAAGCAAAAAAAAATCTATCTAATTACAAGTGAACGTTTTATCCTTTGGATCTTTTGATTCATGATAGCATTTTACACAAAGACATAGCAGATGAGAAAAAATATTGATCAAATGAAAATTAAGAATTTGTTTTAGGATTAATGCAAAATGTTCACATAAATCATGTCTCAATCAAACATTGGGTTAAGACATGTATGTTCTATACACCATCATAATCCTCTCAAGGAACTGGATTAGATTCTGAACCAAGTTTAAAATCGAAAATTAATAAAAATCTACGATTAGTACTCAATGAGTTGTTTTAAAGAAAATCTTTCATCCTACCCTGATAAATATCCTATGGAAGGCTGAATACTAGGGAAAGTTGGCCAAATTAGGTCGAGTGTGGCCGTATTGAATTATGAAAATCGAAAGAAATATAATTCCAATCATACCAAATACAATATACCTTCTTATAATTTTTCCTCTTCCGATTCGTCCCTGAAGATTTCTACAAATTCATTTTAATAACGTTTTTTCATTCCATTCAAGTTATAGAGGAAAAAATACTCCATATAAATAGTCTAAATGATTGAATTTATTTCCTAGTAAATTCTTGATAGATTTCTTCTATTTGAGTTATTGCTGTTTAAAATGATATTTTTTTCAAAATAACACTGCTTTCTGAAATCAACAATACTCTCATGACTCCTTTTAATAATGAAGGAATGAAATTCGCAACAAATGGAGACGTCTATAATGATTACTGCCTCCATAAAAAGAATACATTACTAGTCTTAAGAGCTTCTATTAAACACAGCCCCAATTTTTTTAACCTCTTATTATAAGAAGATGTTTAAGAATTAATGATCTTCATGTTCTAGTTGTTGTATCAAGAAGGTATTTGGAGATTTGTGAATTTACGAAAATATTTAAAATGGATGAAAATGATTTGAAAAATTTACGAAATTCATCCATAGAAAAGGAACTCCAGGCGTGAGCCAATATAGCTACTTCAGGATCATCTTTATAGGCCACCTCACGTTAAAGATAGATAAAATTTTGAATAGATGCAAAAGATACTTTGCATTTCTTGTTAACAACAAGTTAATCGGAAGATAGGAATTAATGAATTTCACAAAATTTCCAATTTTTCATCAGGAAATTGAATTAAATCAAGATTTTCTGAAAAATAGATCCTGAGGCCCGCGTTCACCTTTGAAGAAGAAATATAAAAAAATCGATTTCTATAAAAATAATGCCAATGAAATCTCGAGTTAGCGCCAAATTCCCTTTTTATGTGGATGAGAAATCAAGTGACAAAAACGAGAAATCAACGGAAGTTGATAATCAAATCAAATCTCAACCCATAATTAGCACATCTAAAACAGTATCCAATGCAATCTGCAAAACAAGCAGAAAGAGGAGAAGAGAAAGTGGACAGTTACCAATTGATCCCTACATAAAAAGAAGACCGAACACGTAATTGCTCACAACAACAAGAGAATTGCCCACTCCCTCCCCAATCGCATTCTCAAACCAACCAATAAGAGGATACACTTTTGTTAATTAATTTAATATATAAATCAAGCCGGTGTAAGAGTCTGATGAGATCCGGCGAAATAAAAGCTTTATCACTAATTACTCGTCTTATCTTCAAATCCTCAAAATGAGTTCCGACTCACCAACAAATTCAAATGTTTTCGAAGAAGCTCGGCATTACCTACTCCAGCAAAATTCCCTTTTTTTGAATTTTGAGTTTAAAAATTTTGTTGATTTGAAGTCAGAGAAAGATCAAATTTTGATTATTCGAATCACAAAGATTGATAAGAAACTGATTATCAACATTAAAAGTTTGATGAACTCATAATTTTCCAGGGATCTTGGATCATCAAAATTCCATTGCTTTTCAAGCAGTAAAAATAATGAAAAAACCAAAATTCGATTTTTAACCTGCAGAATTCTTATTTTCAGAATGGTTCTTAAAAATTTAAATCTTGCGCCAAATTTCAGTAAACCAACAGCATTTAATGTTTTTATAGATAAATTTTCTTGTAAATTACTTGAATGTTATGCAATAGAAATAACCCAGTGGAACTTTAAGAAGATATGCAATCTTCTATAGACTATAATTGGAATGTTAAATTTTAAAAAGTTTGATCACTCACCATTCTGGCTTTTGTGTATAAGGAGGGGCACTGGACATGATAAAGTGTGACGATACAATTAGAAATATTATATAAAACACTATATTTATTAGATACATAGCAAAACCGTGTTCATTCCATTTCATAATCATGAGAGCATCAGTCAACGAATGTTCTAGCAGTTCTTCCCGTTTATGAACCACCTGTAAATGATAGATGAGTTAAATAGTTAAAAAATTCAGAGTTACCATCAAATTCAGGGGATGATTCTCTTTGATTTGGGTTTTGTCCATTGTATATGGTAGAGCACTTGCTTTGACATAGCCTTTTTCGTCATAGACACTACTGTGTTTTGGCTTAAAAAAGAATCAGAAAAACAAACTCATATACACATTGTACACTGGAGTTTATTAAAATTTCAAGACTAATTTTGATTTGCTTACTTTTGCTTCATTATTTTTGATGACAGTTGAAACTGCCTTTTTGTAATTCCTCTCCTGATTTCCCCAATCAGCAAAAGTGTCATCAATAATTTCAAAATTGTATTGAATTTCAAATTCAAATGAAGATGGATGAAGACCGTTAGTGGAGATGCATTTGTCAAAAACCTCTTTTGCCAATTCTATGGAATGAAAGGCCAAAGTTCAAATACTCATGCGATCATGATAAGATTAAATGCATGATTCATTCAATGAATTTCGTTGTTAAGAAAGACAAACAAATCCTTTGAACACATATATTGTCACCCTTGAGAATTAGTTTGTATTTAGTTTAAGAATAACGCAAAGTTTTTTATTAATTCTTTTCTTATTTTACGAAATATTTGTTCAACTAGACCATCTACTTTTATAGAGGCATAGAACAAATAAGAAGGCTATACATCCTACAGGAGAATGATGTTTATCTAGGGTTAATAATTTAGATTGTGATGAAATTATCATCCGGAAGTAATCAGTTTTATGAATGCCAAAATAGTTGGATTCTCAACGCCAAAACAAATGCAAGACCCAATTTATGTTGGTATGATCTATAGGAGTTCAATTCTTTAATGAATCAAAAGTAAACTTTCTCTGAAGCTAACATGTTTCGATAGAATATAAGACATACTAGGCATTTGTCTAATCATTTTCCTAAGGGGGGTATCGTATCTGCCATCAGGATTAACAATTCTATTTTTCATAGTTGAGTAAAAGTGTCGGGGATCTCTAATAATTTGCTGGCCGCATTCCCTAGAAGTGAATCAGCGAGTAAGGATATTTGAAAACTTGTGAGTTGTATGATTTACAGGTTACCATTATCGATAGCAATGTCCAAGGCATTTGAATCATTGTTGATGAGGATGTCGTTAGTTCTCACACGGAAACTTGGATTGGCTCCCTTCTGCAATAGTAAACTGACAGAACGAGGATATCCATTTCTACATGCCCAATGTAATGGTGGAAGCTAAAATAGAGAGATGACTAAATAACCAAAGAAATATAAAGCTAATTAGCTGTTATAATTAATTAGATGAAGGACAAACTTTTCTATGATCCTTGATGTTTGGATCTAGACCCTTTTCTATGAGTAGTTTGATAACTTTTTCATGGCCATTTGCAGCAGCAATAGCTAGGCAGTCCATCTGTTCGGTGTTGGTAGCTTGTAGATTAGCATGATGATCTATCAGAACTGCCACAACATCAACATGACCCATTTTTGAGGCAATATGAATGGGTGCATTTCCCTCATAATTGATCGTATTCAAAAAGTCTTTGGTGAAATTGCATAGAATATCGACAATCCTGTGGAAAAAAAAGTTGAAACTCCAAACCTCACCAGAGAAATTTTCATTCGATAAAAATAAGTTTTCATCTTTAATCAGTTGTAATCTATCATTGGAATAAAAGGAATCTTTGGCTCAACAAACTATAGTTTATAATAAAAATAGCAGAATTCATAAAGTATAGCATTTGAAATGTACTGCTATTGAGTAATAATTTTGGAAATAATTTATTCGGTTAGGTAGGGCAGAATATTGCGTCCTAACGTTTGATCACTAGGGCCTCAAAAAATTATTTTTTCGTCTAATTTTACTCTAGATTAGAGCATCGCTTTGGTTCTTAAGATTTTTATTCAAAAGCAAGATTATATTCAGGCTACAATGATGAGCTTGAATATTTCAAAATAGCTAAAACTTTTCGGGAATATATCTAGATCAGGACACATAATTATATTTTGAGATATATTGTACTTAGCTAGCTGTCTGGCTCAGTGTGTATCCTACCCATTTTTTTGTAGGTGCAGAGTTCGAATCTTCTGCGCGGTAGAATTTGAAATTATTTTCTAGATTTATCATCTTAGAGTTTACCGCAAAACTTTTGCATTATTCAATTTGCCAGTGTATTCTGATTATCAAAGACCGTGTGAATCTTTCTATTTTGATGATTTTTTCAAGAAAAGCGGTACTCTACTCTAGACAAGGAATGGTTTAGTTTTGATAAACTGAAGAAAAAATCTTCTCCTATACTAAATTGGTGTCTAGGTAATTTTTTGTACCATTTTTTAAATTAAGTCTTTGAATATAGCATTCCTCAACTAATTAAACGACCAATCACTATTTTTTGAGAATCAATAACTAAATAAAGCCTTTTAGATGGCATCTAGATCGAAGCTTTTGTATGCTGGAAAATATTCCTTTAGAATTTAAATTTTCAACCAAAAGGATTTATTTTGTAAAATGTGCACTAAAATAGAAAAATATTTTTTTTGTATTGAGTATTTCTTATGAGGATAGGAAGAGCCCAGAAGATTAACATTTTGCAGAAAGTAGTGTCGGACTTCTTCAAAAAGATATTTTGTGACGACCAAGGAATCATCTAGAGGAATTTGAAGTCAAGTCAATATTTAATGATAAAGTTTATATTTCACCAGATCTTGTCAGACTAAATATTAAGCCAGTGTAATAGTCTGACAAGATCTGGTGAAATATAAACTTTATCACTAAATATTGACTTGACTTCAAATTCCTCTAGATGATTCCTTGGTCGTCACAAAATATCTTTTTGAAGAAGTCCGACACTACTTTCTGCAAAATGTTAAAACAGCAATACTCTCGTCGATGACGAGTCGTCATGCTCTCTTGATTTCAATATTAACGTTAATATGCATGATATTTATGAATAAACATTCTGACCTGGGATTATTCTTGTAGCAGGAGATATGCAAGACTGTTTCCTCAGAATCATTCTTCAACACTGGATCAGCACCATGATCCAAGAGAATGTTTAAAATTTCCACATTTCCCAGTGAAGCAGCTTTCATCAGAGGTGAATATTCCTCGAGGTTAACCTTGTTCAGAATTGTCCGAATATTTGGAATTGTCAAAATATTCTACAAAGTAAAAATGTCCACAAAGCCTACCATGAGAAATTCAACAGAGTTATACTCGGCAGCTAGGAATACGACATTCCTCGATAGTCTATCTTCAACATCAAAAGAACATTTATTCTCGACTAGAATATTAACTGCCTCATGAAAGTTGTATTTGGCAGCCAAGAGGATGGGAGTGAAGCCATTTTTTGTCATTAGTTCAATATTTGCCTTATTGTTGAGTAACAAACTGTAATGAATGAAACAAATCGTATTTATGTTTTACAAATAGGATCTTTCGAATAAAAATTAAACCAATTAATTGTGTACCAAATCAAGGAGCTATTACCATATTAGCCTGTACATTTTGACTCATCTTCTTATCTGAAAACTAAACTTTTTGAACGTTTGAAATAGTTAAAAACCATTCATTCTATCTAAAATTTGACTGAATTAAACAAGCAAAAAATACAATACCGTTTTGAAAGAAATAAAAAGATGATACCAGATTTTTCAGAATTTACAATAATTATTGGTTAGATATTTTATTCATTAGCATCCCTATGTCTGGCTTAGGATCAGATAAGGGGTTCTAGAACATTTTTCTAATAAATAAATGATTTTTTGGTTCCATTTACTCCATTTACAAATTTTCAAAAAATATGATCTGGATTTCTCGATCAAATCACTTGTGATCTGGTACACTGATTTTCATGCCATGATTATTTATGAAATCTATATTCTTTTATCTTTCGAACAAGACCATTCGAAGCTTGAGTGAACGTAAAATTGATTCACACCATTTTAATATGTCATCTGAAATTGATCTGTCACTTACAAGTAGACCTACATAGAATAGGGTTTTTAGAGTGCCTTTTAAGGGAAACTTTAATGTTTTTATGAAAAAGGACATTGTCTTTTGTATTAATTGATACTTTCAATCTCTCGAACACCTCTCTGATCCTCAAAATAAAGCTTTAAAACTCAATTTCTCACACTTCTAAGCTTTACCCTTGAAAGCATGAGTTAAATGGAAGACTAAATATACCAAGGAATTTTTTGTAAAATTTTGATATATGTATATTTTTCGCGATATATTACCCCCCAGTTTCTTCGGACTGGAGTGGAAATGGGTTTCGCAATTGACTGTAATCGAAATATTTATTCGAGACATTTATTATTATTATTTAAAAAAAAATGCTGAATAGACTCACTTTACAACCTCAAGATTTTTATATTGAATAGCATAGTGAATAGGGGTAGAGCCATCCTTATTCTGGACTGAAATATTGACATTATTAAAGATTAATTCTCCACAAATAGTTTTAAACCCTTTTTTCGCGGCAATATGCAATGGAGTTTCTCCGATACGATTTATCTTTTATTAAATAATATTAATTTAACATCTATAGAGTTTTATAGCTTAAACTTACCAGTTCAAGATGAGATTGATGATAAAATGTAAACTGAATGCATTCAAAGTTTCCATTCAGTATTGCATAGTGAATTGGAGACATTCCTTCGATGTCTGGGGCAACGATTAGTTCCTCTAAAGTTTTCTGGCCAAATTTCTTCTCTATACTAAAATATAAATATTCAGCAACTTTCCAATTGCCATTCTTAATTGCTAGAGAAAACTTGAGAAAATTTTTAAGTTAACCTAAAAGTTGTAATGCTCTTGGTACATACGGGTGTGTTTCGAGAAATATCTGACGAAATTATATCAGCTCCATATCTCAAGAGTAATTTAACCATATGAAGATTATCATTTTGAGCTGCATAATGCAAAGGGGTCATTTGATATTTATCAAGACCAAATAAAGACATGGAACTTTTCAAAATTTCATTTGCAGCGAAAAGATTATCTCTAATAACGGCGTAATGAAGCGGAGTTTGCCCATTCTGGTCTGTTTCATTGACTTTAGCGCCTTTTTCGATCAAAAATTTAACTAATGCATCTTCGCCTGCAATAATCTTTTCAAGTTCATGGTCGTAACTGTCAGCTAATTTAGAAACTTTGGGTTTTTTAATAAAAATACAAAACTCATCTGGTCCCATGTATTGCTTTTTGTCTTGATCTTCAACAAAAACGTTTTTAAATTCTTTGCTCACACTTTTCTTCTCCTTTTCCTCTTTCATAAGTTGGTTTTCTAAAATTTTTGAGGTTAGTGTTGGCAAATATTTCGCTGCAAAATGCAATGGACTTAATCCTCTTTTATTTTTATGGTTAATGCTATTTTTGTCGAGCTCATACATAATTTTAACGCAGTTCATATTATTGAAACGAGCCGCATAATGCACAGGCGCGAGCATAAATTCATCTTCAGCACAAATTGAATGCTTCAAAGTCGGGTTTAGTCTGACAAGTTCTTGGATATTTTCAGCTTCACCTTGCATGCTAAAGTCAAT
Organism: Gyrodactylus bullatarudis; assembly: GCA_012064415.1. Lineage (NCBI taxonomy): Eukaryota > Metazoa > Platyhelminthes > Monogenea > Gyrodactylidea > Gyrodactylidae > Gyrodactylus > Gyrodactylus bullatarudis. The sequence continues at coordinate 46,982 of SSNU01000057.1, forward strand.
TAATTTCTGAAACAGCTCATTGTAGAAAAGAGAGCTATTTTCATCTTCGTCATCAGAATGCAGTTTATTTATCTTCAAAAAGTTCTCCTTCTCTATATTTTCTGTCATTATAAGTTAAAAACTTCGAGTCAAAATAATTAATTTAAATTGAAAAAATTAGGATTGCTTTATAAAAACAACAGAATTTATAAACCTACTAACCTTTTAATGAGCTGTGAGTAGTTATATTTTGTTTAGTACTATTTTAAATATTTTATCACTCGGAAAATAATCAATGTTAAAAATCTAATATAAAGATTATATTAATAAATGTCCTCAGTTTGTCAAGTTAACGAGTGTGAATGTAACTTCTCTAGTTTAAAGAAGTCTAAAACAAACAACGGAAACATATCTAAGAGAATCTCCAAGTCACTGGAAAAAGGTTATTCAGATAGTTCAGTCTCATCTGGATTTAAAGAAGATTTTAAAAGTCTTGACTCCAACAATAACAATAATCAGTTTATTGTTCTCTATGATTACAGTGCTAGAGTTGAAGATGATTTGTCTATTAAGAAAGGACAGATTGTCACAGTCCTTGACAAGGCTCAGGGATATTGGTGGTTAGCAGAATGTCCCCAGTCTCACAAAACAGGATATGTTCCTTTCAACTATTTAGCATCCGTTTTTAGTCTTGAATCTCATGAGTATGTCTGATTCAGAGATATTTTATTTATCAATTTTAGATGGTACTTTGGTGGAATTACTCGAGCTGAATCGGAAATATTATTAAAACAACCTGAAAATTCTCAAAACGGTACATTTTTGATTAGAAAGAGTGAAACGAATCCTGGAGAATTTTCCCTTTCAAGTATGTCATTGTTTATTAATTAATCCAAGTTGCCTACAAATCCCTTGTCAAACATTATCGAATCCAATGTAAACAGAGTAGTAGAATTTTATCAAATGATTCTCCCAACAGTTATTATATTTCTAAACAATTCACATTTCCAAATCTTCAATTACTAGTATTGCATTACTCTGAGAACTCTTGTGGCCTCTGCAGTCGTCTCAAATTTTCTTGTGTACAGCAAAATAATAATCCAACAACTGCAGGGTTAGCACCTGATCTAACCGATAAGTGGGAAATCCCGAAGAGTTCCATTCGTCTCGGCCAGTTGATTGGCAAAGGACATTTTAGTGAAGTTTATCAAGCAATATGGAATGGTACCACCCCAGTAGCAGTGAAAACCCTGAAACCTAGTGAGTTATTGAATACATTAATCATAGTCTTTTTATTCATATAAATGAATCCTATTATCATAGAAAATTCTCAAGTTGAGCCATTAAAATGTATATTATCAGAAATAAAAATTTCACAAAGCTTTAAACTTTTACTACTAACTAAAGATTGACTCATAACATATATTATTACATGTCTCTTGAATCACAAAGCCAAATATTGTCTTAACCTACTGTAGAGAATCAATTTTTAATATTTTTCTACCTCAGAGTATATATTTACAAAAATTTTTTTAAATTTAAAACTAATTAATTTCAGAAAAATACAATACTCAATTAATGGAAGAATATATCTTTCTAAAATTGATTATTATTCGCTGAATTTGAATCTCATAGACAAAAGAGTTACATTTTTTATCATAAATATTTTGAAAAATTTATCAACATTCACATCGTCTATAGCTAAAAGGATGAAATATCATTATCATTGATAGACTACTCATCAGCTGAGAGAATATCTCTCATCCAGTAGAACTCATCATACATTATGCAATTTTTAAATGGTTTACTGAGTCATTAACTATATACAGTAGACAAGAGAGGATGATCATGATTATAATCATAATTATAGTAAAAAATATGTTTTTTTATGTTCTTGTATTTGTGATTTTACAGCGTTATTTTCGGTTCAGCAACTGGTTTTCTTGCCACCACACCAAAAACATCTCTTTCTTAGTAATAATGATTTGATCTATTTAATTTTGAACCAATTGTAAACAAAGGGGAAGCCTTAAAGTTTCAATAATCCAGGATATTTCAAAATGTCATCCACTAAAAAGAGCGAAAGCCGCTCTTTCTTTCTAGCGGTTTTGTAGGGGTGATTGTGTGTCAATTGAAATTAGGAATTTCATCTTTAATTCTATAGAAGAATTCCAAAGAAGGAGAAAGTCATATGAATTGAAAAAACTCTCTATTTTGCTGATTAAATTTTATTCAAATTGCCATCTTTTCCCTTTTCTTACCATCAAAGTGTGACTTTTTCTCAAGACAGTTGATTAATTCGTTACCTAGAGTGATGTTAATTGAAAATTTTCTCTTGCATCTTTTCTCTCTCTATTCCATTATACATCTTGAGATTTATAATGTAGTGTATCTTGGGAGTAGATTTTTTCAAAGTGAAATTTCACACTTTCAAGAAGTACCTACCTAGACTGAAAAATCTTCAATTTAATGAATCGAAAGCAATTTTGATCAAAAATAATTCATATATATAATAGATTTTTATTTATAAATTTGATAGTTATTTGAAAAAATTACAAAAATAGTTATGGTTCACTGGGATAAATTGATAAAGATAATTAAAAATCTGGGATATATTCATGTCATTAAAAATGGATAAGTTGATCTGAAAACGGGCTCTGAGTGGGAGTAATACATGGAGAAGTATGGAAAACCCTGGTGCCGATCTTAGGTTATAGTTACTTGAATTCGATTGGACTCTTTTATTGAAAAGGGAGGCAGCGGCAGCAATCCTTCGGAGCCAAAGGGGATGTAGACCAGATAATTCAAGCAGGGTTTTATATGAATGGGGGCCCAGACAGGATCTAAGATAAATATATTGAATTCTCTCGATCTTTTTGCTTAAATTCTGAGGAAGTTGGCAAAGTAGATCAGAACCATAATCAAAATTCGGGAGAATGACTCCTTTAAAGATGTTCAGCCGGATATTAGATGAGATGATGAACTTCTTAAGAAGAAGCATTTACAATTCATTATCTTAATAATAGGCGTGATCTTTGGTATTGAGTTTGTAATTGTAGTTGAGTCCCAGATCCTTTATTGTATTAACCAAGAGCTGGCTGTGCGTAGGGACAATAGGGATTTTATTCGAGAAAGACATAATTTTCGTTTTAGAGTGATTCAGGGTGAGACCGATGTGTGATAGCGAAGAATTAAGGTGAGTTAGTTCGATTTCAATTGAATCCGCATCCCTATGAAGTGGGAGAAGGATCTTGATGTCATCTGCATATTGGACTGAATCATTGGATGGTTTTATTGTTGAGAAAACTAAATTAAATAAGGTCGGACCGATGACTGAGCTTTGTGGGACACCAGATGTTATTTCAGTTAATGTAGAGGATATACTAGATATATTAACATGGAGTCTTTGAGTTAGAAAGTAAAGTGTTAGATTGATTATATAGGGATTGATCTTATACTTTTTGAGTGTGTCTATATATAATAGATTTTTATTTAATTATAAGATTATATAAAAAAATTACAAAAATAATTGTGGTTATCTGGTATAAATTGATAAAGATGATTACATATCTGGTTTATTTTCATGTCTTTAAAAATGCATAGGTTAATCTGGAAGCGCGATCTAAGTGGTAGAATTGTGTGCATTAAACTGATAGCATTAAACGACAGTCTATCATCATATTCATAATAATCTTTATAGAAATATTTCTTAAATGCTGTAAAGTTGGTTGTTGATTTTCCTCGAAATTGATATCACGTTCAATTTAATTCAAATTTTCTCTTTGTGTTTTATTTGAGATATTTGTAGTATTTTCTTGTTTATCAACAATTTTTTCCGTATTCAAACCCAAAATAGAATTAGATTCTGACATTATTTAGTGATTAAAAAATAAACTAAATTCAGTGAATTTCATTTCTGTTTTCTAATTTTTAATTCTGGGAAGCAATATTGATTTTTGAAGAAAATATGAAAAAATTCCCTTTCTTTCATAAATTTGACAAGAGAATTTATATTCGAGCATCATCGACAAAGCATAAGCACAATAAAAATAGCTTCTGTCTGATCTAATAATTTCTGAAATGACCTTTAAAAGGCATTTTTCAAATAAAACCAAGACAAACTTTATTTCTCTTTCAATTTTCTTCTTTTTTCGAAAAGAAATTCATTTTATGCATTCTCGCGATTGAAACTACAAATTAAACTTGAAAAATGTATACACTTTAGATTGTATTCTCAAAATAAGATTAAAATAGAAATAAATAAGAGTACTGAAGATGAGAGGGCCTCTCATCTAGGTAGAATTTGTGTGTCTTTTTTATAAGATTGAAAAATTTTTATTGTATTCAGAGAATATTGTCTTGACATACTATTTACTAAATAATATTTAGGCTTTAGGATTTTAAGATTAGGCTACTTTGATATCCTCGATTGTGGAAAAATGGTTTCGAAATTCAAAATAGGCAAAACATTGAGCTAAATAGTTCTTCAAGGACCTGTCCAAATTATATTGATCAAAAACTGGTGTTATTGATTTTACAAAACATCTTTTTCTCGTCTTAATTAATAGGGGGGAGGCTATTTTGACAAAATAAGAGAGAAATTAGCTTAGACATTGAGCAAAACTTGTAAGAGTTTATATATAATCTCATTTTGTTAAGAGGAAAACAAGATTTTCTTTTTAATCACGAAATCTAAATTATCGATATTTATTTAATCTAATTTATTATTTCTATATACACAGTTATCAACGAAGGATCTTTTATTAAAAGATATTTGAAAAAATTGATATAATGTTGAAGGTCTGAAATTCATTGTTCCCTTTAGGACAAGACAAACATTAGTAACTACTTAATGAGTACTTAGTACTTATCTTTTATCATTTCTCCTAATGATAACATCTTTATCGTATCTTTAATTCATTAATCGCTGATAACTTATCCGTGATAAGAAATCCCAATCCTAGTAAACAACATGCTAAAATCAACTCGAGAAAATGGGAATTCAGAATGAATATGATGTACTCGAAAATCTAATCTTACTGCAATAATTCGGTAATAATTCTGCAAAAGAAATATTTTCTGTTCTTAATCCTCAAATGTGGGATTCATTCCCACTCAAAATTTCTATTTACAACAAACAAAGTCAATTTGTTGAATAATAAAGTGAATATCCACATTGATTACTTTTTTCTGTGTATTTTATGCAAAATGTCCATTTGCACTTTGTAGAAACTATATAAATTTTAGATTCGTCTTCTTTTGCGTTTCTATCACTTCAGTCAATCGACTATTTTTGAAAATAATAAAAGAGTAAAGAAAATACATGACAAGTACGAAGACGAGTTCATCAAGTGAATCCTAATCGAAGAGATGAAAATTTCCCATCAAGATACCCGGATGGGATTGACCTAAATTTTTCGATATACTTTTGAAATATTCTACAAAAAACATAATTCACCTCATGAATTTAAATCTGTTAACAAAATCGCTTTCAGCTTTTAGACAAATGATGACCTCAGAGAAACAATTTATTCTCTTGGTTTGGTTTTTCAAAAAAAAAAAAATACAAAAGAGCAAACACATTTGTTGAATGTATAAATTCATGTATTCACAGGTGAATATAATTTCACAATGCACTATGATAATAGGCTATTGAGAATCAGGTCAAGATTTTTTGCTTCGAAGTAAAATAATTTTTATACAACAGTATATAAAATATGCTATACAATGTATGGATTTTAATAATGCCCACAAGTTTTTTTGTCATTATCTGCTTGTTGTTTTATTCTTGAATGAACTTTTATTGATAGACTGATCCCAAAAAGGATTTATTTCATGCAAATGATCGATAAGTTCTAAAGCAAGTTGACATGAAGATGAGAATTTACTACTTTCATAAAAAAATCAATATTTTTCCCAGGCAAGTCAGGAGTAGAATAATTTTTTGAATGCCATAATAAAATGAAGCCTCAAGTTGTTCGAATGAAAAAGAATTTCTGAGAAAAATTCAAAATTATTATGTTTGATTTCACCATTTTTATTGATTTCAGAGAATAGAAGCAATTAAATGCCTATATTTGGCATCAAAATTTAAAAAAAATTAGAATTTTGCTAGAGAAATTCGTCATTATTGTAGGAAATTGAGCGATTTTAAAATTTCTAATTATCATGAAGAGAAATGGCCTAAAGTTAAGTTGTGAATTATTATTTTTCATTTAACCTTTAACTTTAATCATTTTTAAAGAGAAACCACTGATGATCCTTTGAGAAATGTACATTTGACTAAAAGTTAGAGAATTTAACTGTTTTTTAATATGGTGTGCTAATTGGATTTTTATGGCCAAATTTGAAATCTTTGTCGAATGTTGATGATAAATTTTGGTGCCTAGTCAAAAATTGTAAAAGTTTCAGCTAGCTTTAGTACAAGAAAATACACATCATGATAAAATTCTCAGTCCTTGGGATCAGTTTAAAGGTTTCTTTGAGTAAATGGTGTTTAGGGAAAAATACTGTGGTTTCGTGAAAAATCTCTCATTGTACATTAGGGCGAGTCAAATATTTTTTTCCCCCGAACAATGTTTCGGCGGCAATGCGAATTTGTTAAATCTAACTTAGAAAATGTCATTTATGAAATTTTAATTCTCTGATACCTGAAAAATCCCATTTTCCCAAACATCTTCAACATATCCCAAATTGATCGGAATTTTTAACTAGAATATGCAGTGCTGATTAAAAATACCTTACGAACCTATTTCTCTTTAAAATTGCATTCAAGCGGCTCTAAATTTTTATCGATTGTTGTAGAAAAATTCATTGAAAATAGTTGGCGCTAATTCAAACTTTTTCACGCTGAAAAATTCTCTTTAAAATGAGCTCTGCACATTAGGATGTTAAAAAATTTGCCTCTTTCTATTGTACATCATAGTTATTAATTATACATGCATTAAATTCATGGATTTTTTCGACCCCATGTTTTCTCTACATTTTATGGTATAATGTATAAATCGAAATGCATAAATCAACCATGTACCTCCAATATTCATTACACATGAATTGCATTAGCAAAATTTCGTTTCTCATACACTATGGATTTTCTTATCAGACGAATATGAATAACATGAATGTATTGAGATGATATTAGAGATCTTTTGTAGAATTTGAATTTATTTTTTTAACTTCTTGTAAACGACCTCTTTAATTCTATCTGATTCATTCATTTTAGTCTTGGAAACCGTTCTCATTCAAGAATAAATAATAAACAATGGTTTGAATGACTAGTGCGGTTACCAAGAGGAATTCATTAAAATATTTCAGGTTTAATCACTTAGTCTATCCATACATATTTTATTTGTAAACAATGATCTCAATAAAGACATTTTCTGCATCTCCAGATTATCCAACAATGAGAGCTTGGCTAGCTGATCGTTTCACATAGACTGACGCCAGAATTAGTATGGAAAATTCTTGTGTTGAGAATTTTAAATGAGGATATTGATTAATTCCACTAGAAAACCATATAAAACTAGTTATTTTGAAGTTAAGATTTTATGATTTTTTCTATTTATTTCAAAAAGAGAATCATTTTCACTTAGATTCAGCTCATATCAATGAATTCCAACGTGAAGCCCAGACAATGAAGCAACTTCATCATCCGAATCTGCTACAGTTGTACGCAGTGTGTACACAATCAGAGCCATGGTATTTAATCACAGAACTTATGTCGAAAGGAAGTCTTTTATCATACTTGCAATCAGATGAGGGACGGACCCTGAAAGAACCGAATTTATTAGTTTTTGCTGCTCAAATTGCTTCCGCGATGGCGTATCTTGAGTCTAAGAGGTTTATTCATCGTGATTTGGCAGCTAGAAATGTTCTTGTTGCCAATATAGACCAGGTGAAGATAGCTGATTTCGGTTTAGCAAGAATGCTACATTCTGTAAGCACACGAATTTAAAGTAGTCTTTTTTTATTCTTATATTTGAAAAAATACTTTTATAATATTTACTTAACAAAATTTTTCTTAAATTTCCTGAAACCTGAAACTATAGAAACACGAGATTTTATCAGGACAATAACAAAGGTTTATTCTCAGACATTTTAATGCTGGAATAATTAACCCTTTATGCCCTATTGTTCCACCAGGGGAACACAATACTTTCTCAAGCAATAATTTGATCTGAAAGATATTTTTAAAACCTGTTTGCTGAGGCCTTAGGAAAAAAAGAAATACTTTCTATAGTAAATCAATACAGCTGCAGATCTTAAATATGCAATCGCCTGCTCGATAGTCTCTTATAGTTAAAAAGATAACTATAGTTTGGGACCAATTTTAACTTTAAAGGCGGCGTTATTATTATTCTTATTTGAGTGATGAAAATAATTTTGGATATGAAGGCTTCAATACTTGCTTCTAAACTTTAAATCTTTTTTTCTTTTCAAGTTTACTTGGATTCGTGTTGGTCTCTTTTCATTATCGATGTCATTTAGAAAAATTATTCCAAAACAAGAGGAGGTTGATGTTCTTTTGATTAGCCCTTCTACTGCCTCGTTTCTAACATGTTTTTTGCCCTTCACCGTAGAGTGAAAACAGATTTCTCTTTGCAACAAATGTTTCTACCCTCTTAAAAGATTTAGGTCACTCTACACTAGGCTAGGGTGAAATTTTTAACCTCATATTAGGACCAACTTTTCTGATAGAACTATAAATTCTAAGCATTATTTTGTATTGAAGAATGTGTCGAAAATGATTCTCCATTATGTCATTCGGTTTTAAAAATCCAAAAATTTTTAATTCGCCGCTCAATTTCCAATGAATTTTTACTGCGCAATCACTAAAATCCGGAATATCTTGGTCATTCAATGAGTTTCTTAATTTTTATCTTCAAAAATAGTAATCTTGTGATCAAAAGGAGCTTCATGGTTAATTTCGTTATTTTATCATATCCGTGGGATATTGTGGGAAAAATGGAGAATGATTTTCATGCTTTAAAATTATGCAAAACATGATTTGAGTACTAAAATTTATCCGAAAAGTAAGTCCTCTCGTGATTTGTTCGGAGAAAAAAGAATTTCAACCTAGCCTACTCTACACTGTTGATTTTCAATGAGCTCATTTCTAGATCATGAAGTCATGTGTAATAATCTCTCGATTATTATCCTTTGAGATTAATTTCAATTCCCATAGATAAAACATTCTATTTTCACCTGATTGATTTCCCCGAGTAGCTTCTTCGATCAAGATATAATTCTTCTCCCTATTGATTTTCAAAATGTAAAACTTTCTCGCTCGCGCTCTCTCTAATATTTTGTAAGACTGCATTCTCTCTATACACTATAGTAAATGTTCAAGACACTTGTTCTTGCAAACAGAATCATTCGTTGATTGCAAGAAGCATTCTGAGCTATTTATTTAGGATAGATTTTTTTGCTGAATAAATTAAAAATTACATATACACACACATATATACACTCTCTGACTTTCCTTGGTCTTGTTCTTTTCATTTGAATTTTTTCAGCTCAAGACTGTTCATCTTTTCATTTGAAATTACAGTACAGTATTTCGGCTCTCTTTGCTAAAATAATTCATCGAGATAAAAGTGGTAGAAGTAGCAGTACTTATTTGTATGACACTGTGAGTAAAATATATAAACGACGTGTCTAATAGATTTGTATGTGTGTGTGTGTGTGCAATGCATTAGTGGCTTTTGAGTTAAAATCAATTCTTTGCATACATATATACTTCTTTACAAATGTATAATAATATATAAAGACACACACAAAGACACATTTATGCCGTAGTACCTTTGTAAATGGAAGTAGAGGTATTGTGGTGTCTCTTCTCTCTCTCCATTAGTGAGATCACCAAACTCTCTCTCTTTTTCTATACAACATGTCTCATTTTTCATTGTTTCTCACATGCATCTTTTCACCATTCTTCTCTTTGTAGTAAATAAAAATATTTTATAAATTTTATTTGTTTAATTTTTTAATTACAGTACAGTAGTGTTTGAAATTCTTGGTCACTCACTGCTACTCAGTTTGAATGCCTAAACTTCAAATTGCTAGTTGATAGGAAGATGAGAATTTACTACCAAAATCTAAATAAATTTTTATACTATAGCAACCAGTTTTATTGGATTTCCACTTTTTGAACTTTTGAGCAAAGAATTTTGTTTCAGTAATCTGAAATTTGTGATTTATCCTTTTCACCGACTAGGCTATGATTACCAAATGAACCGACACCATTACAAGTAAAATTTGATTTAAATTGTATGACATCAAACTGGCTAACTAAAATGGGATTTCAATTTAATCTTTATCGTCTTCTGGTTAATTCTCGATGACAGAGAATAGTTTTCTTACAAAGGTGACTCAACTAAAGTAGACGTTAGCTTCTTGAATATTAACCCTTTCGATACCTCTCGATGTGACCTCTATGTTCAAACTGACTTTTTCCAATGATTTTGAACTAACAATGAACAAACTATCTTAGTTTGCTATCATGCTATTTTTTGCTAGCCAGGCATAAGAATGCCATAGATATTTGAACTTTTATCGAAGGAAGTATAACTCCTTAATTCATGATTCTTTTTGATCGAAATTATTAAACTTATCAATGTTCAGAGATAATAAGATTAATTTCCGTAGAAGCTAAATAGTTAATCCAAAACAAGGTATATTTTTTATGCATGAAATCAATGAGCAGTTCCATCAATAGTCTCGTGAAAATGGGGCAATTTTCAACCGCTTTTATCTTAGATCTTCAAATCTAGGTTATTTTGTAATAAGATCGAATGAAATTTAAAAGATATCCTTTTTGACATTAATTGAGTCTTTTAAACAATTAACTTTCAAATAAATCCCTTCATTGACAAAGTTTCACTCTAAATTACTTACCAGTAGATGGGAATTTCAATATAAATCAGACCCTGATGAAATTATGTGTAAGTAATTTTTTTTTATCATCACATTTTAGGTAATCCTGTGAGAGAATTAAGCCTGAAACTTTCTTCGTTTAGCTAAGGTATCGAAAGGGAAATAAAGAAATTTCATCATTTGAGAAAAATTTACATCTCAAGAGGATGTATTTTCGTCAATGATCGTTTAATTTTTATTTCACCATATACTTTTTGTTTTTACTTTTTATTATTGAGAGACCCTTTCGCCAAACAGGTGTGCAAATAATATCTGACTAATGTATAATCGTTTCTTCTCACATGCTAGCCTACTGGTGTAATATTTGGACTAGTCTTTTGCTCTATTCTATACTTTCGTCGAACCAATTTTCGACCAAGGGTCATGATTAAACCTTGGAATCTTCTAACTTGAGATTGAAATTCGATAAAAATATTTTCCTTTAAGAAGAATTAGTTGTCTCAGTAAATTTTAGTTGCAACTAACAATTGATTCTTACCTATCTTCTTCACTTTAGTTTCAAAGATCATTTTATGAACTAATGAACTTTACAGTTTATTGTCTAACAATTAAAGAATCGAGTGCTTTCTCACATAAAAATTGGCTTCTTATTAACCTTGTTACGTGATTTATGCATGTCTCAGCAGAATGAATGATTTATCAATTATATTGATCAAGATGGATTTTTTATGATTTTTATTTTCTTTCTACTCTGAATGTATTATGTTATCAGAGAAAACATGGATAGATATCAATCACTTGGATAAATAATAATAACCGCTTTTATCTCCATGTACAACGTACAATGTACAGTGTAGTACAGTTTGAGTTTAATTTAGTAACCTGATATTAATTATTAATTTTTTCAATCAATCAATAAGAAATAAAGTCTATTTTTAGTAGCTTCCCTTTTAACGTTCCCAATGAAAAAATACAATACTATAGTATTAGATGAATTACCTTATTTGCCTATATCAGTTAGACTTATATTTTGCTATCTCGTAGTAAAATTTTCAGTATGATTACCGATATACTCTTTAAGATAAAATGATGAAAAGACCTCAGAAAGTTGAATATGATAAACGAAGATTATAATCAACTAGAAGAGATTTATCATAATACATATAGTACAGTTTTCAACTAACTTGGCATTTTTTGCTTATGAGACTTGATGAAAATTAATTATAAAAAGATGAGAGAATTCAGTATTTTTATAAGGATAGTTGGAAAACAAAATATTTCCTGAATTACATGATGAAATGAGCTCATTGGATTTGGCTATAGAGGTTGAAATAAACTAACCATTTCCAAGAAAAAGTAAAACTTGTTAATTTTGGATCATATCCCTTCGTGATAATCAAAACATACAAATGCTTCCAATTCCCACAGTAATGACGAATTTCTGTAAACTTCTCTAGATTAATACGTATGTTTTGTCTTGTGTTGATCACAAATATCAGCATTAAATTGCCTCAAATCTTCAAGTCGAAAAAAGTTGACTTCAAAATTTGAAAGAGTGGAAATTTGGTGCATTTTCGAAATTCAAAAAAATGGCGCAATTTTGTCAGATTGAATTTTTTTTGGTTTTTTTTTCTTTTACAACTTTCGTAATAGGTTCAAGAAAAGAACCTGACTATCCGGAGAAAAACATTGAGATTTCTTGTACATTTTCAAAGAAATTAATCTATATAATAATAGGGTTAGACTCTAGACTCTAGAGATAGTCAAGTAGCTTTTTCAGTGTATGAGAGGGTTAAAAGAATTCTGATTGCATCGTGGAATAAACATTTTAGTTCCCCACTTCTGGATGTAATTCTACAATTGTGTCCAAGAAGAATTATTATGCAAAAGACAAATTTAGCCTAGATTTGAAGGATGGTCCCCACTTGTCTCAAAACCATTCTCCTGTCTAAAGGAAATCAAAATTAGACTTGAATTTAAAGATGTAGACTTGTAGTAAAAAGAACAATCAATCTACATTCCTCAATCTTGCTATACTTCATTCACTCTTCTCTTCTCATCAAGAAATCATCCTTATCTAATTTTCTTTGAGATGCTTCAATTTGTAGAATTTTATTTTCTTCAATCTCTGTGCAAAATTAAGATTCCTCTCTAAGTGAGGAGTAATAATTTCCTTTTCTTGCATATTCAATATTTTTGAAGAGGAAAATCAAATGTAGTTTTTGAGTAGATTTTTAATTCAACTACTAAATTTACCCATTCTATTAATGTATGTATTCTAGAATAACAAGGAGTATATTGCAAAGATGGGTGCACGATTCCCAATAAAATGGACAGCACCTGAAGCTGCCCATCATTTCAGATTTACAATTAAATCAGATGTTTGGTCGTTTGGTGTCTTATTGTCTGAAATTGTAACTCATGGAAGTCCTCCATATCCACAGATTCATAATTCTCAAGTGATGTTTTACCCATTCAATTTATAAATGCATGATCTTTTTGAGATTTTCTAATAATATTTGACCAACTTAGCTTCTCTCATTACATCTTTAATAGTAATTTTTCTTTTTTCAACAGATTCTTAAACAGTTGACCAATGGTTATCGAATGTCAAAGCCAAAGAATTGTCCTCAAAAGTGGTATGAACTCATGTTAGCTTGTTGGAGTGAGAATCCAGATGAACGCCCCTCTTTCGACTTGATTCACCGGATAATACTAGACCGGCTTAATTCAATAAAGAATAATTCATCACAAAATGGGAATACTCTTGATACAATATCACAAAGAGATCATCACTCTGAGCAGAACAAGGTTAAAATTAAGAATCCCGATATAATTATTGAAACTAAAGAACATCACATTTGATATGGAACATTATTATCTATCTACAAGGAGAGATGAAGAAAAATTTACGACAAATTGTCGTTGACAATCCATGCTCAAAAGATTCATTGTTTTCTTATCATTTGATTACCTCAAATGAGATTTTTTTCTATTCCAATATGATTCAAAGTTTATTTTACAAATTGTTACCCTTTTTAGGCTACTATTTACTATTCAATTTTCTTTAGGCCTTATTCAATTTCGAACTATTCTTTTCCATAGAAAAATTATTATGAATTTCAACCTTATAAAGAAGAACAGAGTAATACCTTTTTTCTACATTCATATTACTGTAAATAATAATGAGCGAAAATTAATTTTTTATTCAATTTTACTCTTTTTTTTATTTTATAATTAATCTCTTTTAATTGATTTTATAGGCACTATCAAAATCGGTCTCGATCCATACAGGCTCCAATACAGTGTAATCTTAAGAAATAATTTTTGAATCCTACATAATCGAAATCCTTAAAACGACTATTTTGAGTTTATGGGACTACTGTTGAGTAATTATGCGTGTTATTAAATTAATAATATTAATGATATGAATTTTTTCTTAATTATTTTTAATTAAGAAATTCAAATTTAATTTTAGTAAGCAATTATTAAAATTTAAACAGATTGTGACTTCGCTAAAGAAAAAGTTGTTTTGTATTACTTAAAATTTGAAAATTTATTAAAATGCTGCGATCTATAAGCTCGATTTTATTTAAAAGGATATCATGCGTTAAATATTTCTCTTCTTCAAATGTCGCAAGTCATCAGCAAAAAGTTCCACACGTATATAACTTCCTCGAGGATATTTCCAAAAAAGATATAGATAGCAAAATGGTATTCGAAAATCACTTAAAAAAGATTATTGAAAATTCAAGTGATGAAAGTAGCATTATTCATTTTCTAAATTCTGCCAAACAAGTGTTGAATCTAGATTTAGATTCTGTCAAAGATGTACTCTCTAATTTTTATTCGACAAAAAATCAACGAATAAACTTTTGGATTATACAGAGCTACTGCGATCAAGGTCAGGTCTCTAAGGCTATTGAGTACAAATCAAGCTTATCTGAAGATCGTATTAATTACTTTTTTCCTCTTCTCAATGGATACATTCAAGAAGGGTTTGTAAAATTTTCATATTTTTTTAGGTATGATAATGAACTAGTAGATTTGATTCAGTCAACAAAGCCAAAAGAGAATATTTTTAGTAATTTTGAAATACTCAAAGGTTATATTTGCTCAAAGAATCACGCCAAATTTATGGAAGAGCTACCTTTTTTTCTGGAACAAGCGAAAGAATATAGAAATCTTATTTTTACTCTCTTCCACTTGGTTGCAGAAAATTTTGACTATAAAGAGAGTGCTGAAAGTGTAAAATTAATGATGAAAGCAATTGAAAATCGAATTCCTCAAATCACTTTCATCTGTACTATTTATAACTTATTGAACAAGGAAAAGTTTCGCTACGTTTACACACTCAATAAGAACTTTGGGTACAGAGCTTCAGATGAATATTACAAAATAATAATGAATCACCCAAAAGTCATTGAAAATCCGCGAATTTTAATTAATTGTATGAACCTGAAGTTCCCACCAAATGTTTTGAATAAATTTTTCAAATCGATTAATAGTAAGTTAGAAATTTTTATATTTTGCTAGAAAAAAATCAAAATGTCTTGAAGTTCCTCGATTCCTATTTGAAAGACGACCAAATTCTAGAGAAATATATCAATTTTCTCACGCTTGATAAAAACTATCAGGGTTTAGTTGACCTAATTGGTTCTGTGAATGGATCAGATAAATATATTTATCCCTTTGTAATAACAGAACTTCGGGAAACTGGATTCGATATGAGCAAATTCATTCTTGATTTAGATAAAGTTAGTCAACATTTTTAAATTTATATCAACAGAATTCCTCCAATAATCATTCAAAGGCATTCTTTATCACTCAATATCTCTGGTACATGTCTTTCCCTCAGTATATCACCTCTATCGTGACAGATTTCCTTGTCCAAGAAAAACTCTTTGTAAAGTCTATCAAATCAAAGTTTATTGTGAGGAATTATTTTTTTTATTTTTAAGGCCTCTATAATCTTTAGACGAGTAAATAATCTGGATCATCTGCGTAATGCAAAAAGAAGAATCAGGAAAATTCAGAATAGCTTGCCAGATGATTTAGCTGTAGAATTCTTGAATTCTTTGAAAACTTCTTATGCAACATACAAAGAAAACTTGGACCCCAATCATTTTCTCAGACAACCCGATACGGTAAATCGAATAAGACTATTAATTTCTTATTTTTTTAGCTTACCGATGATTTCTTTATCCACAAACCGAGAAGCTTATAGCAGCTATATTTACAGCTGCAAAGGGCATGTTCATAAAAGAAATTTTTCATGTAACTAGTAAAAATCTTTTTATTGAAATAAATATTTTAAAATTAGGTATATGCAAATATTCATCGTAATTAAAATCAGTTTTTTGTTAGAAATCCCCATTGCAGAACAAGTCATTCTACCATTGAGAAGTTTGTTTTCTTGTAAAGATTCTATATTGAAATATTAAGAATATTCTTACCTTTCAATGTGACAGATTTTTCAATGGTCCCAAGAAAATTGGTGGCAGAACAGGAAAATTTTCTCTTAAAATCGCTACTTTGTAAATTCTTTATGGTCAAATATAAAAATTTTGATCTTCCAGCGTCTAGAAATTTCAAAGTATGTCTGTTGTCTTCTTCAATTTGACTAATTTCATCAGACCATGATACTTGACTATATTTGACTGAAGGATTCGCTGAAACATCGCATAACAACATGATATTGCAGTTTAATTTTTGACTTGGATCGACTGGATGAATGTTCGCAACAGGCTTGTCTAATTTTAACGAATGAATTCATCAAGAAAGATGAATTAATAATTGTTCAACTTACGTCTCACTCGTAGTTCAACTGACCATGAAGATTCTCCGACATAATTTCGAGCAAAACAAACATACTCTCCTGCATCTTCAGCCTGAACTTGTTCAAAAAGTATGGAAACACCGGACTTCTCAGCTCCATAATTTCTTATAATACTTGAAGAACCTCCTGTTCGTCGCCAAGAGACTGTAGGGGTTGGAATACCTGTTGCATTACACTTTAAAGTCACTCTATCTCCTGCAGTAGCATCAGTTGAATAGGTTGAATCATATTGGATTATTTGAGGCTTTTCTATAATTAAAATTATTTATGACTAAACTTACGAACAACTCTAAGATATCTTTCTACTTTGATAGGTTTAACAGCACCACTATATCTACATTCACATGAATACAGGCCCTCGTAACTCGAATCTAGTGATAATATTTCCAAACGAATCGACTCAGGCTGTTTTCCTTGACCAACAAACCATCTTGACATGTCCCTTGACATTAAACCATCATTTATGTATTCTAATATATCTCCATACTTTCTGATCCAAAAAATCTGAAAGATTAGAAATAAAAGATACTTGAGAATCTGTTGGCATGTTGAAAACATTGCACTGAAGAACAACATTCTCACCAACGTATCCAATAATTTCAACAGAAGAATTTTGATAAGATATTACTCGCCCTGATACGGTTGCTGGACGCTCATCATAAATCCAAACTCTTGGTGTAATTTCATCTTGGCCCGAAATAGAGTCGAAAACAACCAGTAAAATAATTGGTGGAAGACACTTTAATATTTGCATTCCTATTTACATATTCAAATAAATGGAAAGTTTCTACTTAAAACAAACATTGCTTGATATAAAATTGCCATTTTAAATGGTTTGTTCTTAAGCGGTACATTCTTAATTGTATTGTTAACCTCATTTTATTCATTTGGCTAAATGAGGATTTACTTGCACAAATAATCTATCTAAATCTGTATTAACATATTTTTTCAGATTCCTTAATTTAAATAAATCTAAATTTTGCTATTTTTAATCTGTAAATGACTAAAAAAGGCAATACTCAAACTTTTGAATCAATGGATTTAGACAACTCCAATGTAAATATCAAATCTAATTTTGTATTTCAGTTAAATAACCAGGAGTCCTCAAAGGTTAAATCTGGTGGTGAAACTCAAAATGATGCATCAAGACCATGTGGGACCATCGAGTTTAAAATCCCTAAAGCTTCAACTTTACTAACTAATAAAGATTCTTCCTCAAGGGTAATTTAATCGTTCATGGATTATTTTAATTTTCCTTAATAACAATATTTTAGCATTTATCAGATGCTGTTGTCATCCGATGCCTGCCATGGAAAGTTTTGGCGACAATTAATAGAGATGATTTTGGAATATTTGTCCAATGCAATGCAGACTGTGATTCTAATACATGGAGCTGTACGGCCAAAGCTAAGATTGAGCTTTGTTGCTTTGGAAAGGAAAGCAAATCTATGGATATACATCACATGTTTTCAGCTAAAGAGAACGATTGGGGCTATAGATCTTTTGAAAAGGTCTCAGAGATTCTCAAAGCTGATAAAAGATATATTCACCCCGAAGAAGATTATATAAAGATAATTGCTCATGTTGAGGCAGAAGCCCCGCATGGAGTTGATTGGAACTCGAAACTCCACACCGGATTTGTCGGAATCAAAAATCAAGGAGCAACTTGTTATCTTAATTCTCTTTTACAGACACTATATTTTACTAATAAGCTACAAAAAGCCGTCTTTCTTATGCCAACCGAAAGTGATGATGCTCAAACAAGTGTTCCTCTTGCTTTGCAAAGAACCTTTTATGAGCTAAAATTTTCAGAACATCCGATCGGCACAAAGAAGCTCACTAAAAGTTTTGGATGGGCTACTCTCGATTCATTTATGCAACATGATGCTCAAGAACTTTGTCGAGTTCTTCTGGATAATCTTGAAAATAAAATGAAAGGCACTTCTGTTGAAAAGGTTATACCTGATCTATTCTGCGGCAAAATGCTTTCATATATTAAATGTCTTCATGTTGATTATGAATCGAAAAGGGAAGAAAACTTTTATGACATTCAGCTCAAAGTTAAAGGCAACAAGAATGTTTACGAGGCTTTCCGGGAATATATTGAAGAAGAAGAGCTTATTAATGATAATAAGTACGATGCTGGCATCCATGGTCTTCAAGATGCAAAGAAAGGTGTCATTTTCACAAAATTTCCACCAGTCTTGTACCTTCAGTTGATGAGATTCCAATATGACTATTACACTGATCAAAATGTCAAAATCAACGACTATTTTGAATTTCCCTATGAGTTATACTTGGACGAGTTTCTCCTTAAAAAGGATTCCAAGAAATCAGCCAAGTACTTTCTCCATGCAGTCCTCGTTCATTCTGGAGATAACTATGGTGGTCATTATGTTGTATTCATCAATCCTCAAGGGGACAATAAATGGTACGAATTCGATGATGATGTTGTTTCCCTCTGCAAAAAAGAAACCGCTATGGATATGAATTTTGGCAATAGCTCTGATAATACAGTCAGGGGCTTTTCTAACGCCTATATGTTGGTCTACATCTCGGAAGAGGAAAAGAATGATGTTCTAGTTTCAATTGAAGAAGACGATATACCCGAATATCTCAGAGAGCGTTTCCAGTCGGAAAAAATTTGGGAAAATGCCAAGAAAGAGATGGAACAATCTGCTCATTTGTACATTGAATATCAGCTAATCTTCGAAGAGGATTTTTACGGATGTTCTGTAAGTAATTTTTATTCCTTTATAATTAATAGACGTAATTTTATAATTAAATTCTTCTCTCAACAGCTCTTGGATTTAGTGAATCTTGATAATGTTCCACTTAGACACATAAAAATTCTCAAAGATCAGAATAAAAAGAAAATCATCTCGGATATTGCTAAATGCATCAACAGGAATCCTGATCTAATAGATATCTGGATATATCGTCAATCGTAAGTTCATTACTCTATTTAAGATATAAATGACTTATTTAAAAATTTTCCTTGACAGAAACAATTCAGGATCTTTTGAATACTTTGAGAATAATATGAAATCTTCTCAGAACCTGATTTTGTTTGTCAGATTTCTCTCTGAGCCCAAAGTTATCCCTGTTAATCCTATGATGGATAAGCGTCATTATATTGTTTTTGTCAAGTATTTCAATGTAAAGAATCACACTATTCGTTATTGTGGATGTTTGGAACTGGAGAAAAATGAGATCCTCGGATCTATCTCAAATAAAATTCGAGATTTGATTGAAATTTCCAAAGAGGACAATATTATTTGCTCTAGGTTATCCGGAGATGAAATCAAAGTCTACCAAGATAAAAACGAACAGGTTATCGACTATTTGAACACTGGCCTCTTTTCCACCACCATCATTGTCACATCTTATCGATCATCACAAGAGTTTTATCAATACTTGAATGACGAGTGTCATGATGTTCTTCAAGACTTTGATGAAATGACTGATCTCAACTCGAAGCAGCGTCCTAACAAACTTGATTATCATCATCTCAACAAGTTGGCACTATGTCTTGATCGTCTGAAACTCGATACAGCAGTTAGCATTAACCTCAACTTTAATTCTATCCTTGTCAATTATAACAAGGCTATCAAAGATTCTGTAAGTCTACGAATTTTTTGAAAAAGATCAGGTGTAATTTAAAATTCCATTTTAGTATCAAATTCTATTAGTCGACAAAAACAGACAATCAGACATTGGCCTACTTTTGTGTGTCTCTGGAAACCTAAATTATTGGCGTTTTGCTGAACTAGTTGGAAAGATACTCAATTGTGATCCTAATTATATTCAATTTTATCGATCAACCTCTCATAGATTTAATTCATTGCACAACAGCACAATGATGCCATTAACTAACAATGGTGGTGGACCCGTGATCTGTTCCCTCAGCAATAATTCTAGTGTTCAGCCAACATCTGATAATCAAGGTCATTTGAATGAAAACAGAAATAATAGTCCATCACCTATGGCCATAATGATCTCTGCCAAAGCTGCAGGTTTTACTCGGCCTGAGTCCGAAGATCTCAGTCTATTCACTCAAGTTGCATTGAACGGCCTAGAGAAAGAACCAATTGGCCCTGCTATAAAAAGCAACCAGAAGGATTGCCTTAAAGCTCACTTTGAACCATTGTCATCTTCATGTGCAAATCCAAATTTGGTAAATTATTCACTCTCTTCTAAGAATCAGAATAATTCAGTCAATTCCAGTTATCTATCTACAAACGAAAAAACTCCGTTTCCTCTTAATAGATATTGTCTATCCACTGAGTCAGTCTTGAACCAACGCTACCTACAATATCAAACACGACCTGGTTGCGGTCTAAGAAGAGTATATTATTCTCACTTGAATATATCTCTAACAGAACTCGAGAATATGACCCAGCTCAAAGTATTCTTCTTTGGTCATAAACTTAATGAAGATTACGTTATTTCCCTAACCCTGCCAAAAGAGGCAACAATAAAGGAACTATTAGATCAATGTAAGATGGTATTACCTGCCTCTCCTCAAAATTCCTCAGGCAAACTTAGACTTTTGGAGATCAATGATTCAAAGATTATGCGGATATTCGATGAATCTGAACGCATTCCAAGTCAAAATTATTTTGCGTCTGACAAGTATATCATTCGAGTTGAAGAGATTCCAGTGGATGAGTTGGCTATTGCTCAGGATGAAGCAATTGTCTTTGTTTGTCACATTGAATTCGATACTAGTAGGACTTGTGGTGTTCCATTTACAATCAAAGTTAGACATGAAGAACCTTTTAGTGCCGTAAGGGAAAGAATTCGTAAACGTCTCGATCATCCTGAGAAAGACTTTGAACGTTGGAAGTTTTGTATAAACTTTCAAAATAAAATGTCCACCATTCTTAATGATGTTGATGCCAAGGTTGATGTTGAACTTTTCAAGTATAAAGGCGATTTGGGTCAAGCATTCTTGTGCATTGAGCATAAAGTTTCCAAAAGACCTAGGTATGCGCCTAGCCAAAAAGCAATCAAGATACACAATTAATTTGTTGACAATTACCATCTTATCTTTCCAACTCAATTTATCATTAGCTACATTCAAGTATGAGAAATTTCTACCCTTATTCACCAACTGACAACCATCACCCGGTTATAAGAGAATTTACGAACATGAGTAAAACAGTTTATCTCAGTTATTCAGAAACAAATATCCTATTAAATCCCATTCTTGTACTACTCTAACTTACCCACATTTGTTAAATACTTTTTTTTCTAATGCCAGAGTTGTGATATTTCTCAAAAATGATATTGTTATAACCTATTATAGCCAATAACCAATCCCTCTCTCATCTGTAGTGGTATTCTATTACCTCATGTCTAATTGAATCTTTATTTTTCTGAAATTTTTATTGTGAACACTGATAATATTCATATGATATGATCTTGACATTAGATAATGTCTTATTAAAATATTATTATTCCTGCCTTTATGCAAATGTAATACTCCTGATAAGTTTGTTCCTCCTAAAGGAGAGTGTTATTGATATATTTTCATTGGGTTGTATAGTTGATGAGACAATAAATTATCCATAATTTACAAAAATATGAATCTTTATTTTCCATTATTATCTTGTAGTTAAAGCGTAACCGGTTTTAGGTTTACACTTGAGGTGAATATCTTGAGCCGAGTCTCAACAAGAGACTTAAAGTTTAATAGACATTTCTTTTCGGTATCCTGATCAATTCCAGCAGCAACAGAGTTTCGCTTTCGACTCTTTTTAACGGGCTCCTCGTCATCTTCCCTAAAGAAGAAATAATCTAGTTATAAAATAAATATAATCAGAGGAACTAACCATTTTACGCTAATGCAAAGTTGATCAGCAAGATTGGTAGCTGTAGACCAGGACGATCTAACAATATTGGGAAATCCAAAGATTTTATCTACGCATGTTTCAAGATATTTCTTAGTTACTGGATCACCAGGATATCCAGAACCCAAAGGCATATCATCAGATATATTTCCACATTCACTTCTTGGCCAATTGTGCAGCAAATTATCTCGTGGTACTTTTGCAAAAATACTAGCAGCTGAGACAATCGGATATTTGGCATCAGCCTTTGACTCGACTTTAATCTCAAGATTGGGGAACAACTTTGAAAGCTTCTCTTGATAGACAGCTGGTGGACCGACAGTATCAACGAAAACCTTTTTCAAGTTTACCCCCTCATCTAGAGCCTTTTGAATCATATCTATAGCTGCATTCTGAGAGATTACATTTAAACTGGTCTTTGTAGCATTCAACATTTTTTGGGTGATGTAGACAGGAGAAATGGAGTGGATACATGTGGAACACATTTCATAGTTTTGAAGGAGAATACTGAATAAATTCTCTCGTTCATCTTCAGTTAGAGCCTTTGAGTCTGCTAGACCGAATCCCTTTAGTTCCTCATCGCATTCGATGGGTGCAATTGCACATGCATAAATCATGGGTCCGAGTACAGGTCCGCGACCAGCTTCATCAATACCTAACATGCATTCCTCCTTGAATCGAGACATTAGTCCTATACTAGAGTAGGTTTGGTACTCTGTTGGTTGACTTAAGCATTGACTTACGAAATCATCAAATGACTTTCTAGCCTCATTGTCGGGTCTCTCTATTTTCGTATTCTTGATGGGATTCTTCTTTTTGGGTGGCTGGAAATTTTGAAGAGATATATATATTTACCAAGGTATTATTATATATAATACATGTGATGTCTATCGAAAAAGAAAATAAATTACTGAGAAAATCAAATATATTTATATATTTTATCATTTATTTACACCAAGTAACGAATAAACATTTTCTATAATCCATAAGAATACAAAAACAGATAATATAAAATAAGAGATTTTATAATATGAACGAATACTGTAGTCTGTGGGAGGAAGGAGTGCTTCATATGTGTGTCCAATATGGCATGAGACGATTTATGAGCTGCAGGTTTTCAATAAATATTTTTAATGGCCTTTTCGTGAGCTAAGATCAAAGATCGTACTGATTCATTTTGGCGAAGAAAAACCGTTCCAGTGTATACGATGATTTGTAGAGACCAGACTCGGGTTTGTTGTAAACACGACAATTGTGAAACATCCTTTGCATATCGGCAATGAAGAGATCTTTGTGAATATAGTATCCTTTGTGTAGGCGGTCTGTTATAGTTTTCAAATCTATAAAAAATATTTAATAATCCATTAAATTTTGGATTTAGGTGTCATAAAAAGGTTTAAAAAATACTTATTAGGAAGAAAATTTATTAATCCTAGAACTGGAAATCAAACAACTTGCAAATATGGCAAACTGGATGATTTTTAACCCATAGTTGAGAAATTCAAAATATTCGTTTCTCTCATACAATTTTGCAAAGCATTTATTCCAAAATATAGAATAGAGATCTTTATAAGGAAACATAAGACATTTGGAGAATTCTCTGTAACCTTAGCGATCCAATTTCCACGGACATAATAAACATTGTTGGCTTTTTTCGATGATCGAATCTTGGCTTGACCTTCAATCGTTACACTAACATGGGAATCATCTAAACTTCTTTTTCTTCCAAGATTTAGTTTCATGATACTCCCACACAATTCTTTTAGAAAAAGTCTTCTGGGGGGTTTTCTTAGCTTTCTTGTTCAGAGGAAACAGTAAAGTACATATGATGCAGTATAAACAGCTATATCAAGCATTTTTCAAAAAAGTGCTTATGACCAACACTTAGTGCCTCTTTCTGACGAGTAATTTGATGCAGTGTGTCGACTCCACTTTTAGTAGAGTTATAGAGCATTAGATCATCTCCTTTCTAACAAAAAATTTCAGATTTTGATTCATCAACCGAGACTTGAAGATGTAAAGAAGATAACAGCAGGACAGTCTTGTTTTTCTGCTGTCCGTATCGTAAAACTCTTATTCCATCGTGGAATATATACTGAATATTTCAGGACAGAAAAATTCTTTTGGAAGGAATATTCTACAGGTACCAACTATTGAAATTCTTTTTGTGGAAGTTCTTTGGCTTAGTCCACAGATGGGAAGAAAATATCACTCTCTTGGCACTATTCCTCCTTGGTTCTTTCCTGGATTTGGACTTTCTTTACCAATATAAATTTGAGAATTCAGAAAATAAGCATTTCTCGCGTCACAAGCAGTTCTAAGATGTGTTTTGATGACCCCGAAATATAAGCTTATTTCAATACAACTACGAAGTTCAGTTCTATTAGTATGAAGTTCTTATCCGAGACATAACGTCTTCTTGCTGCATGTCTAAGTGAAATGATAACTCATGAAATTTTTGAAAATACAAAGCCATATTTGTTGTAAACTATTGGAATGAGGATGGGTTACCATAAATGCGACAAAATATTCAACACCACTTTACCCTAACACAAGATGTTTGTTAACATTGTTAACACTGAAAGTTGCTAAAGGAATAGATAAGCCCTATCAAGCAGTTTTTTTAAAATTTTCTATTGAAAATTTTATGGGTTATTTATGGAAATAATAGTGGTTGGTAGGGGTATTTTGAAAAATGCCGGGACACACCAGAATGTTTTTGAAAAATGCAATGAAATTTCTCAATTTTTTAAAAATCTCTATCATGATGTATGTTTGCTTAGTTTCTGTCTTGATAACGTATTGTCAAGATTTCTCAATTCAAGGGATTACGAAAAAAACATAAGAAAAAGTTAATGAATCTAAATTTATTCAACGAATTGTTCACAAAATTTTTTCAGCCTCAGATCTGAATCTCTTCTTCTTTGGCCGTCCTCGTTGAGATATCTTGTCTTTACCTATCAAATCTGTTTCCGCGAGTTTATTTATGTCGCAGTAAATCAATTCATTGCCGTACATTTTGATCATTTCATTTACTTTGAAATGTTTCGCGACCATATGCTCGAAAGGTTTTGATAAATGAATGTAAGTTGCAATGATATGGGAGCACGGAATTCCGTTTTGCTCAACGAATTCACACGAGCATTTATTTTTCCTATAAACCTTATTCGAAAGGTCTTGGCCAACGATACGATATTGGCGAAACCAAATGTTTTTTTAATTCTAAAGTCAGAAAGTCTACCTCTTATTGGCTGTCTAGTGGTGCGGAGGTATAGGTTTTTAGGGGTTTTGGTTGCTATAAGGTTCGATTGAAGATTATTTATGTAGAGAATCGTAGCCTCATAGGGATTACTAATACCTTAGCTACACATTTTCAAGACAAAAATTAAACAAACTTACATCAAGAAAGAGATTTGAAAAAAAATGAAAAATAACATAGGGATTGCTTTTACCTTGACAACACGTTATCAAGACAGAAACTAAGCAAACATACATCATGATAGAGATTTTTAAAAAATTGAGAAATTTCATTGCATTTTTCAAAAACATTCTGGTGTGTCCCGGCATTTTTCAAAAAAGTCATGGCATTTTTCAAAATACCCCTACCAACCACTATTATTTCCATAAATAACCCAAATTTTATTCAAACTCCAAATGGGTTAAAAATAACCCATGTTTCGGTTCTAGGGTTAAGCTGTACAAGAATAAGTATAATTCATTAAAATATCTTTTCACCGATGCTAACTAAAGAAAGATGATTTTTGGAAAATGTAGTCAAATATTTATTTTGAAGACCTGTTTGCTTGGGCCTTAGAAAAAATAAATAACTTTTTTTACGATAATATTGTCGAACTTCATCAAGAATATTACTGCTATTGATTTCTGAACTCATGAGGAAGGTAGGAGAAGACAGACGTATATTATAGTGATAAACGTTATATTTCGCCGGGTCTCATCAGACTCTACCCCGGTTACGATATAAATACTATTACAATGCATGAGTTCAGAAATCAATAGCAGAAATAACTTTTTATCGTAAAAAATAGCTTTTGAATGATAAGTCGGCTTTCAAAACCGAATTCATTTTCGAAATCAGGGCAATTATTTTGGTAAATTTTCTTATTTGGATGATGAAAAAAAAATTATTTCGTTGTCTGTCCCCAGAATGTGGATTTCGGATAAAAACCAACTTTTTGAAAGTTACCCATAATTGCTTCTTAAAATGTAAATTAAATTACAAGAGAAAATACAGGCTACATAAAATTAGTTGAGCGAGATTTTTAACAAATGCTCTTAGTAAATGAGACTCACCAATAGGCATAGGGATGATTGTGTAATAGCCCGGGGCTTCACTTTCATCAACTGGATCTAGGAATGGTCCTGATAGTGAATGATTTTTCATAGCACACAAAACGGGTCTTAGATAATCTCTCAGGGTATTGATTACATCTCGAGATATTTGGAGGTGTTGACTATCAGCAGGTCCAAAATTATTCTCCATTGGCATAATTGACTGGCCGTCTGCAGGATCTGTATCTTCATTCGAAATGTTAGTTTCAGTACGACTCATTATTTCAATATTACTCGATCCGAGTGAACTAAAGTAAATTAACATTTTTAAATTTTATTTTTAACTAAGAATAAAATTTTCATCTTAATGTTAAAAAGTTTCATAGGCCATTTCAAGTATTCAATCTCATAGATTCTTGTAGTAAAGTTCATTGAAAAATTTTCGGCACGAATTTCAAATTCTGCATGAAACCTAACTACGTCTCTTTATACATTTTAATTGTACTTATGAAGAGATATTTGAGTTTTTACATTTTTTCCAATAAACTCTGAGAGAATTGGTTAGAAGTGTAACTGCTGCGTTATTCTGTCAGTTAAAGATTTTTCCAATTAAAAGAATTAAAAGGGTGGTGTGTACGATAGAATAAAAATTCAGGCCAGTTAAGTCATGAATAATTTAGAGAGATTTCTGAAAAACATAAAGTGAGGATAAACTTACGATCTTTTACGATGACTCTTCGACCCACTATGATTAAGGCTATCATTGAGACCACTAGAATTTGTTTCATTGACAATATTGGGATCACTCTCGATGAGACCTGGAATTTGATGAATTTTCAAAGGGCCATGCTTGAACTCAGAGGCTGGAATTCCTGGGTGAACTTTGTCAGCTCGTTCATTACGGATTTCTAACACTTTGTTCATGATATTCTTTTGCTTGGTAATATCCTCGGATAGGGTTGTATACTTTATAGTGGGATAGATTTGAGTCCCCATCAATGTGGCTCCCTCGTACTCCTTGATATATCCATGGTAAATGGATCTATCCAAGTTGATGTCCTTCGAGAAGCCCTGCTTTCTAAAGTATCCAATAGCGTAAGAGTCGGCATAGGTGAGTAACTGATAAATGCCATTCTCAAGGTGATAATCTTTTAAATGATTCATCATTTGAGTACCATAACCCTGGAAAAATTTGTTATGAGATTCTGAGGTGAAAATGTTTGAGCGAGGACTTACTTTGACCTGTTCATTATAAACTACCGCACAAAAGACAATTTCACTGAAGCCTTGAGTTGGAAAAATACGAAAACATATCCCACCGATAACAGTCTTTTTGAGGCGTTCTTTAAAGGAGCCTTGACTGTGTTGAGAACCCTGGGAGTTTTCATTGAACCTATCACTTTCTAGTTGGATTTGACTTTCTGTTTTTTCAACTTTGACTAGAACCAAATTTTTGTGTCGTCTAAAAAGATTAAAGTGAAATTGCATCTGTTTTTTTTCTGATAAAACATTTGAATAATCTTATAAATTCAACTCAGTTAGTATTCATCAAGAAATGGACTTACGGATCAAAAATTAGACGAGCAATGTACTCTTTGGGCATTTTGGGTAATTGCCAAGCGAAAACATTTAATAATTGCAACAACCAAATAGAAGTAGTCTCTTTATCAATCCCACTGGTACTACGTGAATTCAATTCAATATTATTGTTGATCACGTGAAATTCTATTTTTCCACTTGTCTCTTCTTGTCGTGCAGCAGCATCGCGAACAGATAATATAGATTCAGGCTAAAAATATGGAATATTACAATTTGAAGAAAATTGTATCTATAAATTATGAAATACTTCGTTGAGAATTTTGCCTTCATTTCTAAGTGTCATGATAGCTTGGTCGATTTCATCTTGAGTGATATCGGCAATGAGAAATTTCTTTTCAGGAACTGGAGACATTTTTCCTACAGTTCAAAAACAAGTCAGGAATTAATTTTAATTTATTTATTTTAAAATACGTACCCTTGGAATTTAGCCGTTTTGTTGGCGACTTCATATCAGAGAAATTTTCGGACTTGCAGACAATTTTTGTTTCGTCATGATTGTTTATTGAAGTAATTTCAGAATTGTTGATAAAGCCATCCTTAGAGATGGGTTGGAAAAAAGGGGACCAAAATTTTTGACATGGAGAAAAGTAATCTTTCTCCAAAAAATCCAAAATTATGTTACATGATCTAGACAACTTTTGGGCTGATTCAGTATTAAAGTTTTGAAAGGTATTAGATAATCTATTTCTGAGCATTGGCAAGATATTAAGAAAATAAGATATTCCAAATATTGTAGTTGGTTGGTAATAGGGGATAACCTTGCAATTGATTGATGCATAACAATAAATAAACCAACGGATATATGCTAATTGATAAGTTAATGGCTCTGTTGATTGTTGATAATCATTTACTTTGTTGAGGATTAAAAGATCAATAAAATTTAATAGGAATTTAGCTGCTTTTATGAAATGAGATATATCCTTGTTGTTAGCAAATTTGTGAACGAGGACATTTCTGAAACCAGTTTTGATAGATGGCTTTTCGAAAGGAGGCGTATCGAATATTTGTGCTGGAGATTTTGTTATTAGAGATTTACGCAATCTTTTAATCAGATAAAAGTAGAGCTGTCTATTTTCTAAATCCTGTTCGGAGCTGGCCATGTTGAAGAGTTTTTCTATGTCATGAATGTAATCAGGCCCAAAGGATATGAGCCAATTTGATTCTTCGTTTGGCTTACTCAAATCAAGATGGAGATGGGAACAGTTTCCACACATAAAATTGTCTGAATTAAGCTTATGATCAGATTCCCAAATACAACATTTGCACAAATCATGCTAAAGTAAGAATAAAAGGCATACTTGACAAGGAAGATAAGGCAGGACCTTTGAAATGCTGTCCATTCAGGAAAAACTCAATTTCTTTTTGAATAAAACTTTTGAATTTTTTCCCAATTCTAACAAAAATTTTCAACGTTAATATTGTTTACCTTGAAGCTGGTAGATATTTGAATTTGAAAAGATAATTCAAAAAAAATTTAATTATTAAATTACTAATAGTAATTTATTATCGGATTATCAGTATTACTGATTAAATCAGTACTCATCAAAAATAAACTTAACATCTTTATGTTAATTTTTTCACTGGTGCTGGTCGTTAGATAGGAATTCGAGCAATTTTAAAATTGTGAATTGTAGAAAGATTAATAAGTAAGCATTTTCAAGTATTTTTAAATTATTAATTTATTGGGGTAAACGTTTGGGTGGGATCAGAAGATCGAGAGCATTTTTGGTTCTTTTCTTGGCCAGTCTCTTATTCTTTATAATCAAGTCACTGGGCTTCTTCCAATTTTCAATATGTTCGGTTTCTTTTTTAATCTTCTCTTGACCATCATTAACAAGATCATTAAATTTAGTATTCTTTTGCATTGTAACAATATTTTCAACACTAATCTTCTTTCTATCAAGTCTCATTATCTGTTTGCGTCTTTCTTGATTGACTGGTTTACTTTTACCTTTCTTTTTGTTTTTAATTTTAATTTCTTCAATCGGATCGGTTTCACCCATCAAAGCTTTTCTTGTTTTCTCCCATTCTTCTTCAATATTCTCTGTATCGACTTGATTAATGGTCTGACCGACATTAATTAGTTCAAACGGAATTTTATCCAGTAAGCGTCTAACCTAAAGTTATATAAACTTAGTATATATCAAAAAACAAACGTAAAGTAATAAGTAAACAAACTTCTCGTTCTTGTCTAGCTTTAAGACTTTGATAAGGATTTTCTTCTAACGCATCGTAATTTGCTTCGGATGCACCAGGAACAAGAACTGTTTCTATGCCATTATTTGACCCGATTCCTAGTACATCTTCATAGGGACAGAACGAAACGTCTCTGATGTATGTGCGAGAAAAGTGACTTAAATATGATCTTTTATCCCCTTCATCGGTGGATGCCAAATGAATATCTTTAAAAATTTGGACAAGATTGGAAGAGGCGCATGATAACAAATTCTTTTGACTAAATTTTAATTTCTGAACACAATTGTGCATATTTACTTCAGTTAAGTTCACGCCTGGATTTCTAATGTCCCAAAGTTTTAGTTTGTTATCCATTCCAGTGGTAGCTAAAATCTCTCCAGTGATGTTTACATCAAGAGCTGATATGGGTGTATTGTGACAAAAGAGCTTTACAACAGATCTCTTAGAGCTTGGGATCCACATAGAAACCGTTCCAGTTTTATGACCAGTAAAAATAATTCCATTGGTTGGATTCTGACACATTTTGTCTAATCTTCCAGAATTCGTACAATAATCAGCAACAATTTCACCAGTTGTAATATCCAAATAACTCAGATAACTAGTTTCTGACTGAAATGTTTTTAAAATAAATTTTTTAAAGGCTATAATTATAATTTTTTTTTCGTAAGTTAGGTTAACGACGTTAGCCAAGATATAGATTAAAATTCTTACCAACTCACTGAGCATGCAAGAAGAAAATGATATGGCAAAAATTGCATTTGTAAAACTTTGTACAACTTTTTCATACAGTGAAGTTCGACACCTTGTTTATCATAAATGTAAACATATTCTTTCTGAGAAGCAGCAAACATAGTTTCTTGATGAAGAAATCTTTAAAAAATATTAGGTTTTAATCTTTATTACTTGATATCTCGGCATACTTCATGGACATTGATTTCAAAAAGTGCTTTTTTGGTCAGCCAATCGAAAGCTCCCATATGTCCATGCTTTCCCATGATAATAAGATAACGACCATTTCTGGAAAAATCTAATGCGTAGGGACCATGATCTAAATCAAGAGAAAATCTTTTTGATGCAGTTCCTAAATCTGAGGCCTGAATTATATCCTTTTGAGTGACGATTTCTTCCGGGTCATCTCGGATAATAAAACCACTATTTGAGGGTTTGCTGAATACACTCTTTTTTATTTGATTCGAAACTTTTTTGATTGTCCGTTGTTGATTTTCAAACTTCTTTCTATGGTACCTAGTAGGAAAGTCACGCTTTTCTTCTCCACTCATAATTAGTATCTATTAAAACAGTTAATGTGATAAATTAATTGATTGTTTTTAAATAAATTTTTTTAACATTTCAAAATGTTTTCGTTAGCGTCTAAGAGACTATCTCTCTTAGCTCGACGCGTGAGCACTTATTCTGGTGAAGCTGGTGCCCATACATCGACGGGATCAATTTTGTCACAGCCATCATATACTAGATTCTCTGTGCTTAAAATTATGGCCTGTGTTGCTCCATCTTTATACTTTGGAGGAATGGTTAGTAAGTATTGGGCATCTTTCCTCGAAGAAAATGACATATTCGTACCAGATGATGATGATGATTAGATTATTTAATTTCGTTGTCGGATATCAATTTCAAAATTTTCTCAAAAGTTTCATTATCCTTTTCATCATGCATCAACGATAGAACAATAGTTGTAAATCACTTATTAACCAGATAAATGCTATTATTAATATTTTTGATATTTTTTGTTTAGAATATCAAAATTGAAGCTTCAAAATGAAAATTTAATTTATTTGAGTATAAAATTCTTCAAAAAAGAGAAATTAATGTCTCATCTGTTCTTGTCATCTTCCTTTCGAATCATTCTTTATTTGGCAGGTTAATTGGAGTATGATCTTCTACACTTTCATAAACATCTTCTGTTTCTGGAGATTTTTCACTTTTGTAATCTTCGCAAGAATAACTGAAATGTTTTTCATCAACAACACAGCCCGGGTCTTGTACTCCACTTAGATAATAATGATTACTTAGCATTGCATCACTCAGAGGACGATTTTGATCCTTGTTACCTATTGGAAAAATTAATATCAAAACAATTCGATATTAAAATACAGTTATAGATGAAAATGTATTATAAAAATTATTTTCTTATGAGCAAAAGATGAAAATTAAATGATCTTAGTAATGGAAATGAATAAATACATCCTGAAATAAAGGATAAATGAGATAGCATTTTCGATGAAAATCTTTTACCAAAGAGGAACAAAATATTCTCAAAACTACTTACGAGTAGTCTGAGGAATGTAAGTTGTGTAAACTAAAAAGCATATAGGTTGATTAAACAATACTCAAAAATAACTATCCAAATATAAAAAAGATATTAGGGATAACTTACAGTTGGCATTTTTCAATGTTTCCAAATTGAAATCTTTTGGTGTAAGGTAGGTTGCTGATGCATTATTATCTCCGTCCTCATCGGTTTGAGCGTCCTAAAGAAATTATTATCATCTCATAAAAAATATAAAATGTTTCAAGCTAACAATGAGATGTTGAGAAACATTGAGAACAACATTGTTCTATAAAATGATGCGAGTTTCCCAACCCTCACAGAACATTTTCAAACCAAGTATTACAAAACTATTCAAATCAGTATTTTCTAGTATTCTAACTCTCTCTCTACCGAATTGCTTCCTAGAAAAACTTGCAATTGAATCGACCCCTATCCAAATAACTCTGATTCTCAGGAATCCTAATTGGACTTCGACTACAGACCTACATCCAATCATCCCATATATCTCAGATTAGTTGACTATACCTCAAACTAACTCATCTCAAACTAACATTAATACATGTATGAATCCATCGCAATATGGTTTCCACAAAGGACAGAGTAAACCTAGAGACTTATTCTCTTTTTTCAATAAAGCTTTAAAAATCTCATTCTTTAAACTTCTCAGTAAACCTCGTTTTTAGTGAAACTTAATTAATTGCCCACGGTTTTGTGATCTTGATGGTAGAGAAGATCAAAGTTATGATCTATAATTTCCACACCTAAGGTAGGAAGGAATTCTCGATTTAAATTTACGTCATCCAGACGTGAAACGTCAATTTATGGGATTTAAATTCCAAACTAAGATGGAGAGAACTTGCCTTAATCTTGTCTGCATCAGATAAACTCTTGTCCTCGTCAATGAAGCATCCATTAAATGCTTGATTTCTTATACTTCCCGTAAAGGCCAGGGATGATCTAGAGCTTTCTAAAAGTAAGAATGAATCTAATAAGTATCGAATGATATGGAAAAATCATGCAGTAAAAGAAAAGATTTTAGAAATTAAATTATTCTCTGAATCAGGGAAAATTAAAAATTTCAAATAAAATCACTTGCAATATTTTATTCTCTTTACTATTATCAAACAATGTTGAATCTTACTACTTTTTAGTATGCAAAGATTTAATTTACTCAGATGGTTACTCAAGATTATGTGACTGAAAATTTACGAATTTAGATAATCTTAGGGATCCATTGAGTTTTGAATAATTAAGAAATACTTCAAACTAAAATATGTATAAAAGTTAAGAAAATATAATATAAAAAATATAAAGAAAACCAGAGACTTTCAATTTCTTGGTTTAAAATTAAACCTTGATAAAATATGAGGTATACCAATAATACATGCGAGAAATCTCGGTTTCACTTGTAATGAGGATAATTATGAAATTTTTAAAATACGCATTGGGCCCTCTGAATACCTAAGTGGAAGACTATTTATTTTAGGATCCCAAGTATCTTCTTTACCAAAAAAATGTAAATTACCCATGCTATATCAAGAGAAACACTTTGTGAATATGAGAACGATATAATTAAATAATTAAAAATGAGGATATTTTAGTTCCCTCTTGTAACGATTCGTAAAATTTCCAATTCATTCAAAAACAATGAAAGAAGAACCTTGAATAAAAGTTTTCAAGTGCAATTCTTGTACATCATATGAAATATAGCTTGATAGGGAATCATTAAATTCAAATAGTTGTCCTCTTCTGTCACAACAAAACAGCACGGAAAATCGATCGAATTAAAGAGAATTAGTGAGATTTCAACCAATGTTTAATTGGATCTGGAAAATTGAATGAAAAGAAAATTTTCTAAATGCAATTACAAAATGAAATAGAGGCTATCGAGATGTAATGATTATGAAATTTCGTCTTACTCAGATTTTGTTTATCTAAACAAAGTAAACAGAGAGAATTTCGATCAATTAGAAAATGAAAGTTAATAGTAATTAACAGTAGAAAACACTTCAAAGGAAAATGAAAAGAGACCAGGTTTCTCTCCGAATAAACATAGGAAATGTGAAATTAAAGTTGGGAGTAGATGAATCTCAATTTCTTCAACAAGAATTAGAATACGTCAGAGATTTTTTGGAATCCAGATCAAATTTAGAGAAAGAAGTTCTGAAAAAATTTATGATTTAGCGCCGAATTTCTATTTTTTATTAACGTTATTGATTTGAAAGTTGGAAGGGGGCCAAAAGAATTTTTTCATAGTCACAAATAGACAAGAAAGCTGAATAACGCTATTAAAATTTTTTTCAAGTAGTGAAAATGGTCAAGAAATTGAAATTCAACTCCCAAACGACAATGAGGTGAATCTTTAGATTAGATATAGCCTAATTGATTTTCTTGTCTAGTTGAGATCCTGAAAAACTTTATTTGATCATCATACCACTTTCAAATTTCAGTTCAAAGTTCGAAAAAATGGGAAAAATCTTTAAAATATTCGAATTCTTGATGAAAAAATTATAGATTCCCAACTTTTCATCAATTGGCTTTAAAATTATGCTTTTTGTGGCACAGAGAAGAACACAAATTTTTGCCAGTTGAGAAAAACTGAGTAGCTAGAGAAAAAACTAACACGCCTATTATGCAAACTTTAGGATCCTAACGGAATTAACTAAGAATTCTTGTTAACATTTTAAGGTCACACAGATAGTTTTATTTATCTTTCAAATCAATTCAGTTGGCCTCATTGTATGAAAATTGATAATGATAATTATCAAACATTAGTTATCTTTAATGGATTAAAAACTATTTCAACAGAGCACTAGATTAAATAGAATTTGCAAATTTCAAAAGACTTACAAGGGTCTTAATAAAGTACCCCTCATGATGAATAAAAACAAAGTGTATCTTAAAAATAAAAAAATGGTACAAGAAAGAGAATTTGATTGAATGGATTCAGTGAAAAATACTATACTTTTCTTGTGAATTGACTAGGGGGTTCTGATTACTTTTTAATGTCTTTTGCTACCTTTGGTTACGAATCAAGAAATATATCTTTTGTCAAATTTTCCTGCTACTGTGTATAGTCAAGAAATTAGGATAAAATATCTCCTAGTTTGCACGAAACATATTTAAAATAAAGGATTAAATAACTTACCTGAATTGTTCATAATTACACTGTTGTTGTTGTTGAAGCCAACATTAGCCCATTTCGAGCGTATTAAAGATGAGATTCGATGACAATTTTGATTCATTTTCACTTGCTCTGACTGTTTCAATGGCAATTCCTCTGTGTCATCTTTAGAAAAAAAAGGGTCAAGAATGTGTCAAATTAGACCTAATTCAAGAGGAAAATTTGCTTACTCAGCATAAGATCTGAAGAGTTCTTTTGAAAATCATAATTTAGTAAGGTTTCCTCCGTTAACTGAGAGGAAAGGGTTCGAATTGAATTTAATCGACAAACCTGTAAATTTTGTTGGGGATTTGGGCTAATAACAAATCCGTTTCCTGGATCATTGTAAGGCTGATTACCAACATTTGCTAGATGACCTTCACTCTATAGAGATTACAAAATATTAACATAACGTAGTAGAAGATGGAAAATCTAAAATGAACATAACAGATTCTTAAGCAACTATAAAAATTGCCCTATATAACTCTTCTCACTTTATAGGACTCTTACCTGAAAAAAACAGTAAAATTTAAAATCAAGCCAAAGCAAAATAGACACTGGAGCCTGAATACAAAGATCATAAAGTGTTGAAAAAAAAATCGTTGAAGTTTTTTGGATCGATTCAAAAATTGAGATTTGGTATTTCAGAAAAAGGGAAATTTTCGTTATAGAATAAGACTAGGATGATTGTAAAAATTTGTCTTACCCTAGAACAGAATAGAATATGCTGATCTCTCGGAATGAAAAAGGTTTTGCACTGCTTACACTCTAACAAATAAGGTTAATGTGAATTTGAAAAAGTAGAATAGAATGATAGAAGAAATAATAACTCAATATCACTTGTAAATTCTCAAATTGAAATGTTAAAAGAATAAGAAATAAAGTTGAGGTTACGAAATAAACTCAAAAATCGAAGGAATCCACATTTTATCACTAACAAACACGAAATAAAAAGGGGGTCTTTCGATTAATATTCTCTCAGAAATAGTAAATAAAGCTGACGCATACAAACACTCAGAAGGTATAAGACATTTCTTTTTTTGAGTTGAAAGTGAAACAGCCATGTTGATGGTTGAGGTCAGTAGAAGAGAACAATACAAGAATTTAACATGACATATTTCGGATTAAGAAAAAAGTGAAACCGAAAGCAATCTCTTTTAAGCATAAGGCCTCGTGAGTTTTTCACCAAAGAGAACTACATACAGTAAACCAGTGAAAAGATTACTCTAAGTTGAATACTTGTATCTAATTTATCAAAACATTTGTTTTG
Organism: Gyrodactylus bullatarudis; assembly: GCA_012064415.1. Lineage (NCBI taxonomy): Eukaryota > Metazoa > Platyhelminthes > Monogenea > Gyrodactylidea > Gyrodactylidae > Gyrodactylus > Gyrodactylus bullatarudis. The sequence goes on from SSNU01000057.1 coordinate 84,338, forward strand.
AGTCGAATTGTTAAAATAAAGAATTTAGTATTGGGGAAATTTTTCCGAAAGAACACTATATAATAAATATAAAAACTAAATGTATATTAGAGTAATACAAAATACATTTTACTCGAAGAACATTCTGGCCAATTTACTGACTTGGACGCTTTTACACAGAAAAGAAGATTTACATAAAATAAATCCGAAAAATTGATTGTTCTGATACTCATAAATCTCATTTTCAGAAAATAATCAGGATATTTAGCTAACTATTTAAATAACTATCAGAACAACCCCCATTCGAAAAGTTATACAGAGTGTTCAAAAACATTAATTTTATCAATTATCGTAGTAAAATTCATTCAAAATTTGTAGGCGTGGATTTAAAAATTATAATTTTCATTTGAGATTTTTTATGACAGAATGTATTACAAATAGTACGTAGTCCATATATTCGGTATTTAAGCTCGGTGCATAATTTAAAGTAGATTTCAGGAAGAACCGTGAATGAAAGAGAAATTGATGATTTTATCTGAATTTTAACTGGCTCATGTATTTAACTATAGTTTATTCTATGTTTCCCTAATTCACGGTTTTAACTGTAACATATAAATTCTGGAAATAGTCTTCGCATATGCCGAAACCAAGAAACTATTCATTTTTCAAACAGAATTCAAGACAAAATAATAAAAATAAGAAATTAAATTTAAGATTAAAAATTTTTGAGATCTGATGATCCATTCTTTGGAGACCTTTAAAATTGTGAGAAAAATCGACAATAACAAAAAGTTATGTTTAGAGAAATCAAAAGTTGTGTTAAAAAATGAAAAAATTCTTCAATAAAATTTTCTCAATAAATGAAAAATACAAGCCCTATAGAAATGTACAGGTAAAAGCTCTGTAAAGTGACGAGAGTTGTGTGAATGTGGAAGTACACGTTAGTTATATACCATATGTACACAAAAACTCATGAATTATAGACCAATAGAAATTGAGCATTTGTCGGCCAATCAGAATCTAGCAATATTCCTCCCATAAAATTCCTACGGTTCCAAATATATTTTGCTACTAGAATCTCAAACTTTTCAACAGGTTGATGAAATTTTGTAGATGATCTTAATCTTTTGTTCTGAATCATTTCCACTTCGAATTTTCTCTCTATCATATCAGGAAGAGGCTGTAGCAAAAATAGCTTAAGCAATGGTCAGTCATACTTAAATTTAGTATCATTATATTTAGCATAAAAATTTGAGTAAACTTGGAAATTTTCAAGCTTCAATTCGGAAATATATGGCTAAAATTCGATTTTTTTATAATAAATAAAGCAAACATACTCCAAACTTATCAGTGGCATGGGTATTTCCGATTCGATTGAAAATTGTATTAGAAGTGATGGGATTCAAATTAGCGAATTGGTTTATATTGTAGATGGGATTTGTATTCTCTTGATAGGCACTGAACTGACTACGTTTCCTGGATAATTCAGCCATCGACATTGTGCCCTGGGGACAACTTGGCAAGATGGCATTGTAACGTGGTGAAAATGTTGGAGTATTCAGAATAGGAACTTGTTGATAACTTCCCTTCCATGTGACACGTCCGATTCCTTTCATAAAATTTATATTTGAGATTAATTTTATTCACATATCAAGAGCCCTCAGCTGGGGGTGGACCCCGAATCTTGGAATCATTTAATGAAATTAAAGGAAATATTGGCTTTGGGTCTAAGAATCTTCATTCAAAAACTATAATTAGCAGAGCATCAAATAGTATTATGACAACTGGATACACTATTTTCAATTTTTGGTCTTGCCAATGATAGAATTACGATAAAATGTTACCCATGGTAACTCACAAGTTTCAGTACTTTAAAGTATCATTCAATTGTACTTGGTTTAGAAAGAAATTGTAAATTAGAATTTAATGCAAATGTGTCGGAGGTTAGTTCAAGCAAGGGTTAACAACCACCCCATCAGTAGGATTAATTAACTAATGGATTAATCGAAAAATCTCACTTTCACTAGGACTGTGTTTAATCTCTTTGGAGTAATAAAATGATGATTTACTCCAAATTTATATGTGAAAGGGTTTTCTGATTTTTTACTTATGAAATGAATCAAAAAGATCATCATCCTATTATAATAATTAGTGTACAGTGTACAATGAACACGTATGCTTATGAAGGTGTGCACTAGGCCAAAGTGAAAGACAGAATGGACAGAAAAATCCAGTCCAAATATTTTCCATTATTATTCCATGTTTTAATTGAATCATGTCGTTTTTTCATCATCTTGTGGTGTATTTGGAAACTCGATGAGATGGTAATATTTCTCCAATAACGAATGTACTTTTGAAATTTTCAATTCAAGATTTTTCCTTAACAAAAGAAAACCGCTCAATAAATATGTGGGTTTAAAAAGTCTTTAACAACTGTTGAGATCAAGATCTATCTTTTCTAGATACAGTCATGGAAACCTGTTCAGACAAACAAAAACAAATTCTACAAGAAATTCGTTGGTTAGATTAACTTTGTCTCTCTAGGGATTGATATGCTCGATTGCTAAGTTGAAATCATTAAAAATAAAAAAATCAATATTGACAAAAGAGAAAAGCAATAACGATGTTCGGTAAGATTTCGCTCACCAAGAATGTAATAGAATTTGATGATATAAACCACTTAATAGAAGTAGTTTAAAATTTAGGGTTTAGGGTGTGAGACAAATGTTTAATTAATGAATATTAATAATATTACATGAATTCTTTCTAAATCTAATCGGAGGAGCAAGAGATTTCGATAAGAAATTACAAAATTAAAAATAGCAATAAATTTTGATATGAATCAGTAGAAATCAATGAGTTTATGGTAAAATATAAGTAAATAGAAAAATTCATTCTCAGATTGAAAAACCAAATAGCAAATTCAAAAAAAGATTCTCCATGCTGTGTGCTCTTACTCATGGGTTTTTTAAAATAACGATTTTTAGGCATTTCGCCAGATGAATTTTCGTTGGTCTCTGCGAATTTTATTGTATTCAAAAAACAATGTATAAATGTGCAATAACTATTGTAATACCGATTTTATCAATTTGAATTTATAATTAGTGCATAGCTGATGTTTTTAGCTTGAAAATTTTAATATTCATTTTCAATAAAAAACAATGGCCTCTTACATTTTGCCAAAGTGACCCGAGAAGAGTAAAAATATCCAAAATGAATACGGCTTGGTTTTTCAGAGAAATTTCAAATTTTCTTGAAACTTGAATATGGCCTGTAAAAACTAAAGAGTACGCCAGGTAATGAAATGCCATTCCTTTTTTTCAAATTTCTAACATAACTTCCCCATCATGGGCAGAAAAATTTGAGATTATCAATCCCTTACAATTATTATTGGACTTGATCGACATGAAGATGAGAGTTTACTATTTTTGCAAAACCTAATTAAATGTCATGTCACTTTACAGAGCTTTCACCTGTACAATCATTTGAATATTATTATCAAGATGGAAAATGATCCAAAATTCAGAACTTTTTTCTTGGAGATGAATCTCTTTCATTGCAACATGGAAATTTTCATCATGGAAATCAAAATAATTCAATTTAATTCTCAAAATATTATTGAGTTTGTTGTAAAAACAGTATTTTCTCATCTTCATGTCGATTGGGTTTAGCTTAAAATTTCAAAGGTACCGCTTCTTCTCTATTGCAACAACGAAATGCTGAGCAATAAAGATGTCAATAAAGAAGTAATAAAAATGTCAGTATTATGAAATTAGTATTAAAACTAATACAATAAATTACACAAGATTATGTCTCCAAATTTTATATCATGAATCTTTAGAGTATGTTGGTAGTGAAAGTGAATAAAAAACTACATTACAAAGGGGCTAGGAAGAATTAGGGACATAAAGAGAATGGGTAAAAATTCATTTCTCACAATCGATCAGAGCATAAAATCATACTGATTCATTTGTGTTTTCAATTAAAAATTTATCCAAAGGAGTGATAAGGGGTAGGGTTGTGAGACAAAATTTCATTTGTGTAAGCGTGCAATAAAATAATAGAATCGCCATTCTCTTATTCATTTTCATCCTTATACTCATAGATGTAGGACTTTTCTACATGGGTAAAATTGGAAGAAAAAAAAGTGAAAACATTCAATAAATTGATCTTAATTATAATGGATTTAAAGTAAAAGTAAATGATTTAGTATGACTTGTAATGTTTTTATTGGCTTGTCTTGCTTAGCCAATCAGGATTTGTTAATCTTTCAGTGATATTATATGAAATGCAGACTTATACTGTATGAGTTATGCAGTATATTACAAAAAAATAACCAATAATAATTCTTATCTAAATTCGGGTTTTTAATCTTCTAAAGCTCGGGAATGTAAACTTTATCATAATTTGGGCTTACTTGTTGATCCAATAGTGGGCATGTAATTTGGAATTGATTCAGTTCCCGGATTGTTATCGTTGATCATATACCCGCGGACAGGAATTGTTCCAGAGTTCATCAAATATGGTGTACTGTTACCGGGTGTCATTATCAGTTTACTTTTGTCCATTTCAAAGTAATTGGCAGTATTGTTTGAGTAATCTGATTTGTACATCATATTATCTGTATCAAACTTGTACGTTCCGAAAGAGTTCCCAAATGATCTCAAAAGAAAGTTACGAGTTTGATTCAGGCGTCCTGCATTGGCATCAAGAGCGATTTTTCGTTGAATTCGGGCGCTTATTCTGTTGAATAATATCATAATACCTTGTAAAATACACATTTTTGCCACCCCTTAGATAGAAAACCTATTAATCTTCTGGAATACGCGAAGATCTTGACTCTATCATTCGTCAAACACGTGTTAGACTAATTCAAAGAGAGTTGATTTTTTTTCAAAAATTTAATTTTTGTTTAAAACGTTTTTTTAAACCTATTTCTCCTGGTCATAAATAAAGAGTATGATAACTTTTAGCGAGTAGAATTCAAATATGCAATCGCCTGAACTCTATCTGCTAAAGCTTCAAATATAGCCATTTTTGGATCAAAAAATGGCACTATTTTTGTCTATAAGGGTTAAAGCTATTCAAATTACAGATTTAATTCAAATAAAAAGCGTTCTCTCATAAAGTATCAAGTTATAAAAAGGTTAAAATAACTTTAAAGCTTATTCTTAGGCTTAATTCGACTATTAGGTTTAATGAAAATCAGTAAAATAGAAGATTTGATCAAAACACTGCCAAGCGTTCTACGATAGACTCAATTGATTCCTCAAGTCATGATTTATTAAATTTATCTTGTGTCTAGGGTAGGGTTAACAAGACATTGATAGTATGACTTACCTTCTTCGGAAAAGACACAGGCAAATAATTAGTGTTATGAAGCAGAGTATGAATCCCAATGCAATAGCAACAGAAACTGTAAGAAAAATTAAGGTTTTAATATATTCGAAACAAAAGTTTGTATTGATTCAAGTTACTTAGTAGAGGTGACTTTCTGAACGTCTCTAGAAATGATTCATCTTGATATTCAGTGGAATTTGTGTTGGATTCGGACAGGATATTTTCAAGGGTTGAGTCTATCGAATTCATATCGTCAGTTGGCTTGAGACTAGAAGGAGGGAGCAGTATAACAGGTGCATTGGTGGTTGTAGATGTTGTAGTTGTCTCAGGCTGTAGAGACTCAATTAAAGATACAACCTGAGAAGAATTTAAACATTCTGGTTGATATGTTGAGGGAAAATCGGACCATTGCCGAGTCATCTGGTTACAATATACTTTGAAGGAATTATGACTTAGACGAAAGTCATCGGGCAAAGTTTCATAATCAATCGACTCATACGGTTTTAATACATGATCTATGGGACAGTTAATTTTTGCATAGACTGTAGTTAGGGATTCCTTGATCGATTCAAAATCGTATTCAATAAATCCCTGATTCATTATTGGTAATAATGGACATTTGATTACTGAAAAGTGTAAAAGAAAAAAATTTTATTCGCTGAATAGTTTCGATGTTGGAAAGTTGAAATTTGTAAATTGAATGGCACAAGTTAGCTTTATCAACCCTAGCGAAAATTCTTAAATTTTTCGATATCTCAAGGTCTTCAAATGGTTAGTATTCTGTTTAAGACTTTGAAATTTTCTAAAATTACTAAAATTTAATCTTCAAGTGATTAATATTATCTCACCAAATTTTATACTTCAGGACTATGATATAAAAATTGCAGAAATTTTCAAATTAACCCTTGCACTGGAAATAGGGTCAATTAGACCCCAGCAAAAATTCGAAGACTGACTATTTTTTTTATTTTCGAGATGAGAATGTTTTTCATTTCCAATTCTGTTTATTCACAAAGTTCGTAACCTGATTATAAAAAGTTTCATATTTTATAAGACGGACCTCATGCTGAAACAGATAAGGATTGAATTCAAAATGAAAGAGAAACCCTTGTTATCATTCATTATTACATCAATGGACCCAGCGAACAGTTACGGTGCTCTTGCTCTCCAAGAGGACTTAATTTCAGAATCAAAAATCTTGAAGCAGCTGGTGATTTCTTCAACTCTTTGAAAGAAGATGAAATTATAATTATACTAGATCCAGAAGAAGAAAAAATAAATCTTTTCTGCCCATTTCCTTTCAAGTAAACACCATAGAAGAAGGAAAAAAGAATACATCTATATAGCAACCTGTTTTTCTTCTCTCAACGCTCCATACTAAACCTAAAGATGAAGAAGTAAAAACGGAGATAATGACATACTATAACAGCAAAAAGGGAGGAGTTGACACTTTGAATTTTCTTCATCGAGAGTTATTCATATTCAAAAACTGTTTTATTTTCATAATTTTAACTTGAATTCACATTATTTTTATTCCAGAAGCATATAAAGGTATTTATTTTGGTGGGCCAATATGAAGATTGAATTTATCATATGGATGGGCGATTTTAGTAATTTTGGAAAAATTTCGTCCAATTCTTTTCTGTATATTATACACTAGGCTAGGGTGAAATTTTTACCCTCATATTAGGACCAACTTTTCTGATAGAACTATCAATTCTAAGCATTATTTTGTATTGAAGCATGTGTCGAAAATGATTCTCCATTACGTCATTCAGTTTTAAAAATCAAGAAATTTTCAAAACGCCGCTCAATTTTCAATGAATTTTTTCTAGGCAATCACAATATAAAATCCGGAATATCTTGGCCATTTAATGAGTTTCTTAATTTTTATCTTCGAAAATAGTAATCTTGTGATCAAAAGGAGCTTCATGGTTAATTTCGCTATTTTATCGTGTCCGTGGGATATTGTGAGAAAAATGGGGAATGACATAATGGAGAATGAGTTTCACACTTTAAATATATGCAAAACATGATCTGAGTAGTAAAATTCTATCAGAAAAGTAAGTCCTCCCGTGAGTTGTTCGCAGAAAATAAATTTCCCCCTAGCCTATCATACAGTGTATAACCTATTTCTAGTGAAGTGTTGATGATTGAAAAAAATAATCATCATTGATAAGAACATGGAAGTTCCGAATAAATTACTATCAGGAATTGTCTGCGGAAGAGAAATGTTTGACTTTAGTCTAGCAAACAGAATTTCTCTCTCATTAACTATTTTTGCCATTTTGCATAAGGATAAATAATCTATCTGGATAATTAAGGTGTGATAATTTCGATAATTGCTTAAAAAGTACAATCTGTAGTATGCATTTTGAGTAATTTAGAAATGAAACCTTTTTTGGATTCCGAAAATTACGAATATGAATCAATAATTATTGATTATAATCAATCTTGAATTTAATCAAGCTCGCATTATGATTGAAAACGAATTTTCTTTTTTATCCGTTGAAAAATAATAAATTTTTTTGCTTTTAACCTGAAAAGTCAGTTTTCAAAAGCTACATTTATTCAAAAGTTTACATAGAAACTTTTAGTTAGACTAAATTGGATGAGTGAATAAAAAACATTTCATAGATCAGACAAGTGCACAGAGTTTACTTGTATATATATATATTCTGCACAGAAAAAGTATGGCTATACAGATTAATATTACAGGCTTATATGTCCACACTAATATTACTGTGTAGATATACAACTTTTAATGTAAACATTAAATTATTATTTGTAAATTTAAAAGAGCACATGAAATGTAATATGTAGTTAAGCGTACGTTTAGAAATATTTAGTTTTTTTAATCTATTTCTGATGATTTCGAAAAAGATTAAAATTTGAGATTATTATTTTGTAAAGGACATTACCTCTATGATATTGGACTAGAGTTACAGACTTTTATTCTATAAAGTTTGTTTTGATTTGAGTTTTTTCGCGGTAGACTCTATTGAGGTTTCGAATATTTTCAAATTTAAACAAGAATCAAAAATGTTTCATGATTTCACTAAAATGAACGAAAGTAATGAAACTATACCTGGTTCATGTGAAGATGGAAATTTATGATTTGTACAAAAACATGAAATCGAATTTGATCAAGAATCTAGATCAAAAGACCCGATTTTCAGCTTTTGAAGGAAAATTTTTATCAATGTTTAATTTTTAACTCTCGCCCTGGAAATGACAAAAATGTCATAGGAAAATCAATACAAACAGGGTCCGCATATTCGATTTCTTTGACTAATCGTGATCCTAAAAATCAAGTTTTGATCTTTCTCCCAGATTGAAACCAACAAAAACTTTAATGTTCAAAAATTTGAGAATTTGGAACTAAATCGAGATTTGAAATATACCATAATTTTCTTGATTGGTTTCTAAAGTTATTTGATATGAGGTTGGAAATTCAGGATTTTTACAGAAATCTCAAATTTCTATTTGATGCAAAAATCCCTATTTTTGAACTTTGAGCTATAAATTTATATTGATTTTAAAGTGGCCGGACAGGCAAAAGAAGATTTTTGTAAAAATCATAAATTCCCATCTTCACTTCAACTAGCTTTAATTGATGAGAAGTTAGATATCTATGATCTCTTCAATAAAAACTCAAAATATTCTTAATGAAAATCGGCCATATTATCATTCAAAAACTCAATTATGTTCAAGTATGTTCAAGATTTTCCAAAATCCCGAATATTCTTGTATTTTGAAAAACAATAATGTCGTTTTAATAATTTTGATTTCCATCTTTCGAACTTTGAGCGAGAAAATTTTATTGATTTCTAAGTAGAAAAGTGATCAAAAAAGGTTTTTCAGCATCGCTATTAGAGAAAAAACCAAATATTCTAAATTTGATCTGATCATTATCGTTTTTCGGAGTTGAATTTCGATTTTTATCTTAAAAATAATGAAAGTGGGCCTCATTATCCGGATTTCAGAAAATCTTTAACACATTCATGGTCTCGATTGAAGATTTGAGCTTGTTGTAAATATCAAAGCTCCCCAACTTGATATCAACCAAGGTTATGTAGAAAGCATTAAATCTCACTCATGTATTTCATAAATGGGCCTTTTGACCAGACTTGGTTATCACTTGATTCAATATCAAAGTTGTAGTTGATCTTGATTGAGGTGACATCGCTTATCAGGTCAATGGTGACAAAATTTTCCTCGTCAACTTCTTGGCTGTTGAATTCTCGGCCATTTGTAGAACCATGCGAACAAATTTTGAGAATGTTTTTTGGACTCGAGCTTCCTTCTTGAACTACATCGATCGATAGAAAATTTTCTGAGCATTTTTCTCCGATTAAACACGAATCTGAATTTGAAAAAAAACTCTTATTTCTATATATTCTTATTTCTTCATTCGATAGTTATCACAGTTATAATGATAATATATAAATATAATGATCTATGCAAATATTCGTTCAAGAAACCGTCCTGAAATGAGGTAATTTTGAATCGTTTTCTGATAATTTTCTAATTTCTCACAACAGAAAACTTTGCATCTGTTGATTTGAGAGAGAAAGTAAAAACAAGATTAAAATAAAGAATTTCATTGCTCTGAAGAGAAATACAGAAAGAATACGATCACCATCTCGTGTCTTTTAATTTGTTGTGAAAGAGAAAAAAAATTTTCTTCAAGAAAGAAAAAGAACCAAGAAGTTTTTCATTTTTTGATTAGCAGAAAGATAAAATCCACCGCAGATCCAAGAGAAGATAGAACACAAGGACAGAGTCGTTAGCTTTTGAAATGTATTAATAAGAAGAAAGAGATAATTTCTGATGTGAAAAGATTAATTTTGACTCTTGGAAAAAGAACAACAGCAAAAATAGATTTCCAATAAACAAACAGAAGTAGTTCCTATCTAATTTCAAGACCACTCTCGTAGACGCTTCGGTATTGAGATAAAGAATGAGACAAATGTAATCGGAATCTCTCCGAGATTAAAAGGATTCGCTCTATCCAAGCATCTAGGAGAAATCTGTACTCATAACAGTAAAAAGTAGCGAACCAATCTTATGCTCAACTTGCATACCCTATTTTTTATTCAATAATTTTGAGATGCAAGTTATTTGATTTTTAATAATTTTTGTCTAATATAAGAATTCATTGTCTAACTAGCAGTATTTAATTTTTCAAATCAGCAGTTTCGAATATCGAAGAGAAAAAAGTGACAACTTGAAAAAAATACTAATTCTTGGATTTTTACCACTTATCGACTCATTTCATCATGGGATTCAAAGAAATCAGGACAAAATTATTGGAATTTCTGTAAAAAAAGTAAATACTCATCTTCATTTCGAATAGCTTCAGATTTACTTGAGGTATCGTGTCACAAAAGATACTTGACTAATCTTGAGATCGATATCAATTTCAATCACTTTTGAGTCGGCTCACCTATAAAGTTCTTCAGATTCAGAAAGATTCCGAAAATTCCCAAATCGCCACAATTTCATAACAAAAAATGAGTTAACATTTTTTTTTATTGTATAGAAATCCTACATACATTTTCAATCGAATAACAAGCCTTCTCTATTTTAGAAGCCTATCATCAACATGTATAGAACTTGGCTATAGATAAAAATACCCTCATTGATTTATTATCATCGAAGAACGATAAATAGGTTCAGAAAAGATCCTAGGTATCCTCAGAAATGATTCATGTGAAGAAGAAGGCATCAAATCTCTCTTAATTTGAATTACATGTAATTTAAATAATTTTTTCAATAACAATAGAATATTTCACAGGATTATCGAAAATTAATGCTTTTTTAAATAATTTTATTTTCGGTACCTTACCGGATCTTTCCAGATGGATCCGAATCTGAACTATCTGAAGAACCCTACTCATCAGGCAGTTAATAAAATAAAGTGTTATTTTGCCGAATAAATTATATAAAAAGCTCAAAATCCTCATATGAATTTTCACAACAAGAAATTCGAGGGCTATCAAAAAATTCAACAGCTACATTTTATTTCGATAGAGATGAATTTATCTAGACTGATAATTTCATTATAAAAACTGTTTTTTATTCAATATGAAATCAGATAATAATTATTACTTTAGAGAATAATAAAATAATTTTAGATGTTGTCTAGTTTCCAAGGCTGCTTATAAAAATAGATAAAATTAAAGATATATTTTTTTTGAAAGTATGAAACACATGTATTTCGTACCCTAGGTTTTTTGAATTGTATTCTTATCAGACGATTGCTCTGCTTTCATTTGTCTGACTGGGAAATTCATTCCTTGACAAAGACTTTAATCTGTATTAATTTGAGAAATTCGACGATAATCTGTTCTTTTACTGGGCTTATCAAAAGATTTTCTTTACTAGAAAAACAGACAGTTCTACTTTGTCTTGGCAAAATCAATGAAAGACTTGATACTAAGAGAATCATCACCAGAACCTATTGGGTTCAGATTTTACAAATTATATTGCATCCCTATAAGCTTTCTGATGAATTTAGGATGGTGTCTAAGACTCATTTTGCTACCTAAACAGGGGTTTTGGAATAAAAATAATTTTTTATAAATTTTATCGAAATAATTTGAGAAAATGAAACATTCTTTTAACTGATTTATCATGATTTCAAAAGCTACTAAGCTTTATTCAAAGATGGGTTTTCAATGAATTCTGATTAACTCAACTCTGATTGGTTCAATGAATGAAAAACTCAGAACGATTCTCGATAAGAAATTCTTTTAACAGACTCTCTGTCACTTTATTCCGATTAAAACACAAATATTTGATTTGATTAACTGTTATTGATTCTAAAAGAATTGACCTGATAAGAGAACATTGCCTTTGGCAAAATTTACATTGACAAGATGTAAAATTTTATTAAAACCTTGATCTTATGGGTTATTGATGGATTTAAGATAAGGGGAAATAATAGTTTAACAAACTAGACTAATCGTTTAATATGTGGCAATTATGAAGCTAATGACTAGCAAGAAATATCTCATATTTTTTCAATTATAATGGAATTTATAAAAAACTATTTGATAAAAATAAACATCGAAGAAATAAAACTCTCTTGTCTCATCTATCTAAATCAGTCGTGTTAGTTGATGCTCTTGGAGAAGATTTATTGATGGCGAAACTTTTTGTTTAAATTGGAGATTGATGAAATTAAAATGGGTCAATTTTGAGTTTATTAAAACAGAATCTTCTGTAATGAAATGTAAGCCAAAAAGAGGTTTTAATTCTTCTATTAGTTGAAGAACCCTTTTCCAGTTCGTTGAGGAAGATATGAAATTCAATAAAGAATTCGAGAAATTCATTAAGAAACTCATGAAATTCATTAAGGAATAGTATTTTAAAATTTCATTATTGAAGGAAGATATGAAATTCAATAGGGAAGTTGTGAAAAACGATATGGAATTAATGCAATTCATTAAGGAATATTCAAGTTTTATTCCTCAATCAAAGATATCAATCCTTCGCTTGCAAGGGGACAAAATAAAGATAAAAATTACTTTAAATGTAGTGAATAAATTCAATTATCTCAATTAGTCTTCTGATTGGTAAGCTATTGGATAGATGAGTTTAGTGTGGTTTTGTGTGAAGATTGATCTCAATTCATTAATACCATGGGAGTGTCATATTCAACCGCTTACAAATGAATCTGCAATCCCAGAGAGTTTACCTCGAAGAAGAATGATTGTTGATTAATGATTAATGTCAAAAAACTCCACAAATTCTACTAAATTTAATTGATCACATCGAATGTTGAACAATGGAGAAAACATTAATTACCTAAAAGGTCAAGACGGTATTCCTGTTGCTGAATAGGAGACTCTAGGAGATCGCAGAGGAAGCCAAATAAACTATAGATAAAATAATACAATTCACAAACCATGTGAAATATTATTATCCTAAATTATTGCGAGAAGAAGATAAAATTTTCCTTTTATGAATTGCATTAATTCCATATCGTTTATCACAACTTCCCTATTGAATTTCATATCTTCCTTCAATAATGACATTTTAAAATACTATTCCTTAATGAATTTCATGAGTTTCTTAATGAATTTCACGAATTCTTTATTGAATTTCATATCTTCCTCAACGAACTGCAAAAGGTATAGTGTTTAAGTGTATAATGATAAATAAGAGTCTTGTAGAAAATTATTTGTCATTGGATTAAAAGAAAAAGTTTAATATTCACTAACTGATTCTATTAAAATAAGATTTTTTGATAAGGAATCGATAATTTTTTTATTCTTGGAGATAAAATTATTATTTGATGACTACCGTGTCTATAGCTTTAGTTTATTCAATCATACCTACAAGGTGAAATTTTTCTATATATCCAACCTTGTTAATTAGAAGGATTTAAACTGATAGGAGTGAATAAGAGGGTTAAAATTAAGTTTTTCAGCTATTGGCCCAAAAACAAGAACAATAATTTCTAGTGCTGTACTGTATTTTGTAAATAAATACAAAATTAACTGAATCGTTATAGCTTTCAGTATAACCTTCTCAACCTTTCCTATATTAGGATGAAATGAATTTTCACAAGCATCCTTGAAAATAAGATTAATTAAGGTAGAGACCATATTTTGGAGAAAAAACAATTTGTATCTCTCTATTCTTAAGCTAGTTGACATGAAGATGAGAATTTACTATTTTTACAAAAAACTCGAAATTTTTTGAATTCTAAAACGGAATGAGCTAATAAGATCTTCGTTGAATGTTGATCCCAAATATCATCACTTAACTGCTTCGAATTATCGAAATCTATAAAAATTTTGGGTTCAAAATTTGAAAAAGTGGAAATTTGATGCATTTTTGAAATTCGAAAAACGGCCTAATTTTGGTCAGATTGAATTTTTTTCAGAATTTTTTCAAATATCACATCTTATTAGCTCATTCCGTTTTAGAATTCAAAAAAAAAATTTCTGTGAATCCGGAGAAAAATATCGAGTTTTTGTAAAAATTCTCATCTTCATGTCAATTGGGTTCATATAGAAAAGTGTTTAGTGTATTCAACTGCTGTAATGTAATTGATTTTACGATTTCGATTTCACTCTCGGATCATAAAATGTCTAGCAGATTGTCCAATTTCTGTATTGAGTGACTGAGATTTTCGAATAGCAAATTAAAAAGTGTGCCCACAAGTTATTACCACGTAAGTTTGTAATCTAACTTGAGACATAGTATTTCTTCCTACACAAACACACACCTAAATTTAAGAATGTCCTCAATCTATTAAATTTTGAGCAAACTTGTTTTGAATATTCATTGCATATAGAATATATATTCAAGAAGAAAGGGAATAGATATAAACTTAATTCCTAATTACACGACAACTGTGAAAAGATCTCAAGTTAAGTGTGCTATGTAACCAGGACAACTTTTGTCAAATACAAAAAATAAGAGAATTCATCTTTATTCCTTTTAAAAGTGCATCAGAATTGTATTTTCTTGTAAAAATAAAAATGTAGTTGTTTTTCTCACCAAAACTTTTTTTACCCAACATGTACGAAAAGTCTCCTGTACTGTCTCTATTTGTAAGTGTGTCTTTTTGGGTGTAAATTTGTATCTCCGACTCATAAATTTACTCATAATGATGAATGCTTATAAGCGATGAACATAGCTCTATCCTCATGTATATGACATGTTACCAACTGTAGCATAGTATTTCTTAGACAGACAATCACACACACTGTTTTTGAGAATAAAATAATACAAACTGGCTGGCAAGAGTTTTGCATTCTAGTGATTAGAGTACATGGTTTTCTAAGAGTAAATTTGCGTTATCTTTTAGAACCTTGATTGTCTATGTATCTCTGAAGAATAGTTTAACCTAATAACCTTAGAAGAAAGAAAGAATTGATTCCTTTTATCTAAATCTCGTTTGTTGTGCAAGTCTTTCATTGATATCGTCGTTTCATCTAGAAAATGAACACTCCTTGAAATTTCGTTTCACAAATTGATCACAGTATTTTATTCCTAATTAATTGATAACTTATCAATGATATTCGAAATCGAATGCTATTTTTTTCAATAACTAACTGCTATTTTTCAAACTTATTTTCTAGACTAAGCCCCTGTCAGATAAATAGATTCGTGCTGTTTTTCTAAAGCGTCTCAATCTCGAAATAAGGCCTGATCTGAGAGCTTTTGATTGGTCCAACAAAAAAGCTTGAGACGTTAATTTAACTATTTCTAATAAAGAGACAAATTCTTCAAAAGGATTACGTTCCTTTTATCATATTCAGAGATTTTAAAAATTCTCATTTTTATTCTGTAGCCCTGTGAGATTCATCATACTTGTATTAGGGAACAACAGATGAACATTTTCGGAGGGGTAGAGCAACAACTATTGATTGTTCTGGCTTTCTTCTTTGCTCATTTTTACGACATGAAATTGAATGTGTTATCTTAGCGAATGGAAGGAAGGAGATGAAGAAGAGAGAAGAATGCAGACATTCAACTCAATGAAGAGGTTAACTCTCAAGAATACATATATTGTGCTTACTTACGATGATGATTTTTTTCTGTTGTTGAATCATTCAGTAAATAAATACATTTTTATTTAACAAACAAAAATGAAAAACTGAAAGCATTTATAAATATTGTAAATCTCTCTTTCTCTCTAAATGGATCAAATCAATAACTTATGAGGTTTCATATCGAGTAGAATTTCTTACGTTACATAAACTTCATTTAAGCGATAAAAATATTGTCGAACTTTATTTGATTTTGAACTCATAATGAAGTTATCAAGAGAAAAGAAACGAATATCATCCTTATCCCCGTAAATATCCACATAAATACTACAGTACTATCACAATCCGAATTTTTGAGCACTCCGATTGGTTAAGCTGATACTTAGTGAGTGGATCCTTTGGGATAATGGCTCAGTGACTAAACAAAAGAGTAGAGTCTGAAGAGATAAATTTCTCTCAACTCCCTTTAGAATCAGATAATATAAACTTTTTTCCAAATTTAAAATTTATTCTCATAGATTTCTCTTTCAGGCTGAAAGTGGACCAATGCCAAAAGCAGAGAGGTTCTCAATATGTTATTTTTTCAACAATTCTTACTCAACCTGATTTTGAAGAGAAAATTTCTCAAAGTACATGTGAGAGAGAATTCTCAAATTCCAAGATGTCTCTTCACTCTCATTCTCAATTGTCATGCAGGCTTACTACTACCCCGGGGTGAGAGTAGTTTATTCATGTAACCACATGGAGAAACAATGAATGATAATCTCTAGAATAGATTTATTCACTAATCAATTGCATACATTAGATAAAAGTTGTAGCAAGGTTTCAGACATTCTCCAGCCTCAGATTTAGATTAAATATTTGAAATAAATGGTGAAAACTACATCAACTTCAGGACGAGATAATAATCTTTCGAAATCATTGTATATTTTGAATTTTTCGAATATCTTCTAAAGAAGGGTGGAAAAAAGAATGTCTGAATGACACATTGATACGCAATTTTGTGCAGCCTCTCTTTGCCATCACCTTTTTATCTATGAGTGTTTAACCTTGTCAAGACAGGCTTGAAGATTAGGGAATCAAGAAAACATTTGAATAGATAAGAAATCATATAGGCTTGATCGAGATAATTCAAACAATTATCAGTTTATGTGTTTATGTTCAATGGGTTTCAAAAATAAAAATGAAACTACTGAATAGAATGCAAGAATGTACTACGACCTCATTTTAGTACAAGAACGGATATCAAATTACAATGTAGAAAAAATTACGGAAATCTAAGACAAATATACCTAGTCATGTAAAATAATGTACGACTCACTTTGATTAAAATCTAAATATTTGAAAGTTCGAATTCTCAGGAGTAAATTTGTTTTTTCTTGAAAATCGAAAGTCTTTCTAATAGGGTATTTGGAACATAGAGCTCTGCCGAATTCCTTAAGCTCGGAGGGGTTATGGAAATGGTCTTCAGATAGAATATATCCTTCGTGAACATCAGAATCGATGTAAAAATCCGATAGTTTTATAAATCTTTTGGAATTTATACATTCATACAAAATTTGTAACGAATAGTTGACTGAGTTGTTACATTTTGAATCAAGATCTTTGCTCTCGAAAAGTGGACCATCTACAACATCTATTTCGCAACTGGATTTGGTACAAGATTTATAAATTTTCTCTGTAAGATTTTGAGTGCACTGATTGGATATGAAGCTAGTCTGTCGACATTTTGAAGTAGGAAATATACCAAAGTGAGCTTTTTTTACAAATAAAAACTCGTTATCATTGCATTTTAAGATTTGTTTCTCATTTTGACATATCTCCTCATCTAAAGCGTTTAGTTTTAGATGTTTTAATAGAAAAAAAAGTGCAAAACTAATCCAGAATAGAGGCATTAATGAACATTTCGATATTTGATTTGGCGCAAATGATCATCTACTTTATTATTCTATCGCATTAAACAGATTAATGACATGATATATTTGTTTGGCTGTGTCAATCTCTTAATTTCGAGTAAAATTTGCTCAGTAACTCAATGTCAAAGTATAGCCAAGATATATTTTCCGATGCTCATGCTCTACATTCTGTGGGAACTTCTCGTGCTCAAGACGGAGTATGGTTGGTGAAGGTCCCCAAATATCTCTCAAAAATTTGGCAACAATCTGGAAACGAAGGTATTGTCGGTAAAGTTGTAATGAAGACCAATACTGATCAGAATGGTAAAACAATATCAGAAGTAGCTTTGACTACTGATAGAAGTGTGATAAACCAAGCCGGAGAGAATTCTGACTTGATTCCTCATGTAATGTTAATGTTTTTATTTTTAAATAGGAACATCAATTTATTATCCAAACGAGTAATCCAGTCTCGAATCCAACAAACTCAGGACAGGCTGTAAAGAGAAATGTTATGAGTGGGCAAGAGCTAATAGTCCTTTGCGAAAGCAACACTGATGCCTCTGATAATCAAAATTCGACTAGTCAATCAGTTTCAACATCATCGAGCAAACAATCAGCAAAAAAACTGTCTATTTTTGGTCGAGTAGTTTCTCGAGCTGAATGTCGTCCTCCACAAGATGCAAGGTACATGCGATTGAAAGCCAAACAAGTTAAAGACACTAATCGACCGAAACACGAGGTCCGATTCATTGATGAGCCAGTCAGAGTATTTAAACCAACCTCAAATCATGCACACCTTGTGAGTTATCAAGTGTACAAACTTGTTCAGAATGAAATTATTTTTCTATTAGACTGAATATAAAAACCAAAAGAAGGCTGAAGGCAAGAATTTACGTAGAGAGAAACCAGAAGTAATGCAGGACTTGTTGAAGGCCTTCGAAAAGCATCAATACTACACTACAAAAGATCTTCATGCTATCACTAAGCAACCTATAAATTATTTATCAGAAATCCTCAAAGATATTGCTGTATTCAATACGAAACCACCGCATAAGAATACATGGGAACTCAAGGAAGAATATAGACATTATGATGAACCGAAAGAATGACTTGTTTATTTTTTTACAATAAATATTCATGATATCAACTTTTTACAAATATTGTTCTCAAAATAGATTCTAGATGGGATATAAAAATAAATAATTGCTGGTGAAAAATATTTATATTCAGTCCGGGATGTGCGTCAGTATGTGTGCTCGAATACTCTGAAAAAGTAATAGAATATAGAAAAATAAAGACGTGCAATTTTTCTCAAATTTCAGACCTCTTGAAAAAAAAACATGAAAAGCTTGAAAATTTGTTGGTTGAAGTATAATTACCTTTCTGGATTGTTCACAATTGAATTTGACCCGACATTTGAAAGCTCTCCAGAGGCATTGGGTAATCTTTTCTTTTTCATTAAATTTGATATGTTCATTCATAATGTGATTAACGAGGTCCAGACGTGTTTTGAACTTCATTGTGCAAGGAATCTTACCGTACTGAAGAAATGAAAATAGTTTTAAATTAAAAAAAAAATTGAGAAAAGTTTAGATATTTTACATCAGACTTTATGCAATGCTTATTTTCTCTAAATTGAAAGATTAATGATACGAAATCATAAGGATTGATTTCTACAATAAATAGACCGCTTATAAGTTTTCAAGTGAGAAAATTTATTTTTGACCTTTTAAATTCTAGACGTATGCTTACCAAACATTTATATTTGGATACTGATTCATTAATTGTGATAACTGTAACGCTTCCGTCCATGCTACCAGCCACAAGCTGAAAAAGGAATTAATTTAATCATCATAAAGTATGTTTTAAATAAAAGATTAAACAAACTGTATGGCCATAAGCAGATAGACATGTAACTGCACTCTTTGAGGAGAGAAAGAAAATTTTGACAGGCTTCGGGCTAATCGTGTGCTGGAAACAAAAAAATGAATAACTCAGATAAATTTTAGTTGGTAAACTTGTCGATTTCAAGAGAGGACTGTGGAAAAAACTAACTTCAATTATTCTATGGACTTTGATGGCACCGTCGGCATCACCAATACCAATGAATTTGTCCAACTTTGCTACACAAGTTATTCCGGGTGCGTTAATAACACCAATGCCCTTGTTGGCTTTCCAGTCATGCATGCGAAAGCTATTCATGGAATAGCTAAAGATGCAGTTCATCTGATCACCAAAGGGTGTAATCGAATAGGGAGGATTGTCATGATTTAGTGCAGCAATTTTGGTGATCAATGAACCATTCTTTGGATTTCGAATAGTGATTGAATTATCTGCTGATCCTACAATCATAACAGGACTATTCTTGTTAGGACAAATTGATATTGAAGTAATTCCTGATTGAATGTTACTATTAATGCTACGTGTCTTTGTCAACACTGTTATAAACATGCCATTGAGATTGAGTAGTAGGATATCACCATTGGTTAAGCCTAGATAGAATATGGAAGTGGAATCGGGAAGATCAGGATTTGCAATATTGGCACAGCATGCTTCAACTCGATTTGTCAGTGTACGAGAATGCAAAATGGCTCCATCCTAGAAGATAAAGTTCTTAATTATTAGGCTAATTATTCGAATATAAGTTTAGCTTTTGAGTGAGCAATATATATCTATTACTAGCTACAGAAAAAGATGTATTTTTATCACGTCATTAAATAGCAACTCACATCAAGGGAGAATATAATCATTGTCTTGTCATAAAAGTTGGATAGTAAGTATCTCTGATTGGCATCTATCGCCAGTTTGGTGACACTGCTAGAACTTTTGGTAAAAGTTCGAATGAAATTTTTACTCTAAATAAAAATAGATAGTGAGAATCTCATAAAAATGGAAAATTCGAAAATTTCATTTACAAGAAGATTGATTTCATTCAAAGTGCCATCCTGACTACCTGCGATGAGTCGCCAGTTTGAGCTAGATGTTACCAAGACCATGTCAACGACCGCTGTAGTGACATTGTGAAAAGCATGAAATTCCCCACAAGAGGAGCCATTTTTATCCTCACTAGTGGAAGAATCATTGTCATCATCGGAGCTAATATTGACTGAAGCTTGTTCATCAGGAAAGTTTGACGAGGAACTAGGACGTTCATTGATAGCAGAACTACTCTTGGATTTGCTAGCCTTTTTGGATTTGTTGAGATGAACCTCTAGCTCAGAATCGGAGGAATCATCCATCTTTAGAGAGCTTTCGGGATTAGTTCGTTTGGCAAATTTATCCCTCTGAACGTTAATTACAGGTTCTGATGACTGAACAGATGTTGATGGTTCATTATCATTATTGAGACCGTTGAGTTTTTGAACTATTTCCAAAACATTGCTAGAAGAAATTCCTTCGGGTCGAGAGAGGGCTTCCCTTATGACTGCCAACTTTTGATAGTCAATCTCAACAGCTTGATTGCTCTGTGAAGGCTGTTGGAAGGAGTCATCTTGGTTACATCTTTCCTCGGTTTGAGCAAATGAAGCAGAGGGAGGACTTTGTTCTAGTTTTATCCTACTCTGGTCCAAAATGACAGGATTGTTACTTTCTAAAAATACAAAAGAGAAAGAATCATGTTAAATGTACTATATTTACCAGCCAGTAGAGAGATTTATTACCAGAAGTTGTTCTACTATTCCTACTAGTCGATTCTCCTTGTGGAATTCTACGAATGGGCAGAGGATTCTTTTCCACAGTCTGTTGACATTCTACATGTGATTGATTGACTTGTTGAGGTGGATTGTCATCCATAGCCTGTTGGTTATTCTGCTGTTTCTCGATGAGACGTTGAATTTCTGGTTGATTTTGTAAATCATTCTAGGTTTTAGTGAAATAGATTAATCAATAAAATATCATAATAAGTCTGATACTGTATTGAAATTATAAAAATTAGTTTAAATTATTAGGCCAAGTATTTCTCCAGGGAGCTGATTATTTTTTCTTCTAGATTTTTAATGCGAGAGTCAGGGTAATCTAAATGTCTTTTATTCTTATAGTCTTAATTTTTCTTCAAGAGATAAATTGTTGTGAGATTTATTGCTCTAATAATTCCAACAATCACTAGAGTTTTTATGATAATTACTTAGGTGTATGCCAATAAAAGCCAGAAGATAAGATGAGTACGGCGGTAAAAGTTCCTTTTTTGCTATTTTTAATATGTTCAATAAAACCTGATTTGAAGTTATCGATCAAAAATCAGGTAATTTTTTGATCCAAAAACAGACAATCTTTGTAGCCTTCGCAGATATAGTTCAGGCGATTGCATATTTGAATTCTTCAGGTATGATTACTCGATAAAAGTTGTGTTACTTTTTATCTATGACCTTGGGAAATAGGTTTTCGAAAAAACCTTTAAAACAAAAATTAATTAAAAAAAACCAACTCTCTTTGAATGAGTATAGCACGAGTTTGGCGAATGAGAGAGCTGAGATCTATGCGTATTTCAGAAGATTAATCGAATTCCTATCGAATGGGGGGGGGGGGGTAAACGAAGCGGTTTTTATATGATCGATCATGTAATTACTAACAAGTAGCTTCGAGAATCCATTATTAAGATTTAAATGATTTTAAAATAAAGACTTTATTTGAAATAAGCTCTTATTTTAGATACTTAATTTGTTTTTATCGGCACATTTTTATAAAATTTATTCATGAATATAACAGATATAAATCTTGAAAATTGCGACAAACATTTATCGAATGGATTGATCTTTCGACAAGATCCAGTCGTCATTGTTGAACTTTGTCAGCGTTTGGGATTAATCCCAGCCTCAAAAAGACATTTTTGTGGAAGAATGATAACAATAATCAAATCAGCCAAGTCAGTTGATAAGAAGATATGGCATTGCTCACCATGTCGAGCCAAAGTTTCGATTAGAGATGGTTAAAAACTGAACTTTAACCAAAACTAATTCTTTAAGATACCCAATATATACTTTTATCTAGAATTTCGAAAGCATTGAACCCTTACTGGTACGGTCCATAGGAACGAAGGAATTTTTTTATTTAACTCGAATATTGTTGTAAAATAATTCTTGGTCCAACAAGAGTACCTGATTTTCATCTTTACTTCTTTTGTCTGAGGATTTATCGTATGAATAGGTACATAGTGTTTAGAATCCTATTCTCAACAAGTCATAAATCCAGTATTTCAAATTATATTATATACCAATAAATAGACCAATTTTTAAGAAGTGACTTTAAAATGTAGTTAATTTTACGTATTTCTATTTCTACCGCCCTAATTTCAAGTTACAACTAGAGCTATCAGTTAAATAGCAAATTTTCGAAACTAAAAAATAGCATTCTTGCACAATATCATGGAAAAAATTATAATTGTAAAATCGTCTCGTAAAAATTACCCAAATATAGCATGTATTTTTTTCTATTCACAAATGAAATATAAGATTTCCACGAATATAACAAAAGAATGAAATTAATCATTAATCATTCCTAATGAACAGATCTCAATTCACTGCGTTCAGTAATAAGTCCAGCTCTATATCAAAAGTATCCTCCGGAGTTCCACAAGGATCTTCTATTGGCCCGTTCCTTTTCAATTTGGTTTTCGCTAATGTGCAATCCCCCTCCAAGGATATAAAGTTCTTCAAATATGCTGATGATCTCAAAGTTGTACTCAGCCACCCATCTCATATTTCTGAATCTGCTTTCGATGAATTTTTTGAATTCTTGTACTCTGAACTTGACAAGCTTCATCTTTCCATCAATCCCAACAAAACCAAAATTTTGCCTTTATTCAAGTCCTCAATCCCCGAAAAGTATGCTGTCTATCTCACCAAGTCAATTGAAGATCTCGGCATCTCTTATGACCAAAATCTTTCGTTTATTCCTCATATAAAATCGGTTAAAAGAAACTCTAACTTTGCCATCCTCTCTATGAAAAGCCTGATTAAATCTAAAGACCTACGTCTCCTGCTTTTCAAACAAGTTATTCTACCAATTTTCGATTACGCATCCGGTCTCATAAGAAATCTCTCTGCTAAAGTCACTTTAGAACTTGAAAAAATTCAAAGAAGGTTTCTCCGCTCCAACCTTGGCCCCCTATCTTACAGATTACTTTTATCTAAAGCCCAACTCTTTCCATTGTGGTTACGCAGGCTTTCATTTTCCATCTCCCTCCAAACTCAAACTAGGGAGGACTCTCTATCTCCACATCACACCAGAAATCATATGAAATTTACCTCTCTGATAACAAACACAAAATGCCTACATTATCACAGAATTGATATTTATTGTCTCACTGGACTCCAAATCAGAAACATTTGCGCCTTTCTATTCATGTTAATCCCAGATTCTTCAGATTTAAACTCCAATTACTTCGAAAAAAACATTTACTAATTGTGATTGATCTATATTTTTTATATATATAATAAAATATATTTTTTTAATAAAACCTTTCTACCGAAAAAAAAATGAAATTAAGAACCTAAGCCAATTTTGGTTCGTGTCCTTAATAAAGAGTCTTAAAAGTAATTTCTTGTTTCTAAAGAAAAATATTTTGTTTGATCAGTGGGATCGTTGAAAATACTATAATAAATAAAAGCTTGTTTGCTTGTTCTTTGCTACCAAAGTGATACATCATGGTTCCTTTTTGATCATTTATATACTGAAAAATAGCAAAAATTAACAAATTTCTGTGTACTTGGTTTCAAGTACACATTGGTTTCAAGGTATGAAAGATTTTTTCCAGCCAGGATTAAAATTAGCAAAATTAGCTCTATAGCTATAACTTATAAGTTATAAGTTATAACTCAAATTAATGTTTACCCTTCAAGTCTCACAACATGACGAATTATTATGTGAATCTGATTTTTCTCTCATAAGAGTGCAAAAAGATCTAATTTATGGAGGTAGGTCAGTAGAAATACAAATAGAAAATGTTATTTGAGCAAATTATAAAACAACTGTGTCTATATGATTCAAATGAAATCATAAATAACATTCAAGACTTACAGTTTCCCAATCTTTCACATGGTATTCATCATATTCTCGATAAAAATCATAAGATGAGTCTGTTATTTTACTTATAATCTGGTCTACTGTTATGTTACAAGGAACTTTATAGCTGGGGACATCAGTCTTTGGAATTTGATTATTGCTAGAGGAAATAAAGTTGTCGACAACCTTGACAGCCAACTCATGCTGCTTGCACATGGAATTTGAATAGTTGTCCATTTCTTCAAGAGAAAATTAATCAGATTTTTTCATAATAAATAGATTAAGCTAGACATACTCGAATATAAATTCAGATAACGATGGTGAATTATCGACTCAAGGGAATTGTAAACAGCCCAAATGTAATTGTCAATTTCTTGTCTATTGTTAGCCAATATTTTCAAGGTTGACTTGCATTCATCAATCATACTTCTGGTCGATACATCATACTGAACAAGATCATTATCTGGGGTCCAGTTCTTTGAGGATCGCATTCGTTTCTTTGCTGGATCTGGGGTAGTAGTTAGACTAGAGCTCTCATCATTTTTTCTCTTCAAAATTTTGCTACTGCTTTGGTCGACTGGAGTCTCTTCGGGAATTGGAGTATCAGTTTTCTTCTTCTTGGGAGTAGTTTCATTTATTGGCAAGGTTTCTACGTCATTTTTCTTTTTAATTCCTCTCGCTTTGGGTGTACCAAGATCATCTATCTCGATTGGTTCAACAATTACATGAGGCGGTGAAATTGTTATTGTTCTGGAAATTTTATTTCCCTTTTCGTTATTTGATGTTGGAGAATATGATCTAGAAGGAATATCGATTCTTTTTATGTTGGAGATGTTTTTTTTGATAGATGAGATAGCTCCCCCATCCTCATCATCAGATGGTAAACTTTGAGAAGAACCCTTATTTTTTGAGCTTGATGGAGTTTCTGGTGGATCTCCCTCCCCAGGAGAATCAGCAAATGCAAATGTTTCAGAAAACTTTTTATGTATAGGTCTAGCAATTAGATCACTATTTTCGAGTTTATTAATCGGCATATGGGAATATGATGTGGATGGTTGTTGGTGATTGTAATCGTGTGGAGGAATGTAACCCTAAGGAAAATGACATTTTATTGAAATTATATTGAAGGAAGCAATGAGATATAATAAAACTCACATTTGAGCTATTGCTCGTGACATGTGAAGGTGGTCTAACAAATTTCTTGTTATTCTGCAATGAGCTATAAAGAAAAGATTTAAGGAAAAAGAGAGACTCATATAAAAGAAACTTACTCTCTTTTCAAATTTTTAAGATTATTTTGATGAAGTTTAGAAGCATGATGATCAGACCAATGTCGCATGGTTCTTAGGCCATCTTTGTAACAAATCGGACAAATAGCGTTGCTGATTATTAATTATTTTATTTTTACTTGATATCGTATTTAGAACCCCTTTTGTAAAGCTCAGAACGATGTTCATATGATATATCATGGATGAAAAGTTCCTCAAAAATTATAAAAAAATCATACTTCGATAGACCCAATAAGAATGTTACATAATATACAGTGATGCCCACCAGTAGCAGGGGCGTAACACTTGGGTAAAGTCCCAAATACGGGCATGTATTTTTATTTTATAATTTCTATTAGTTAAAACATTTGAAGATAATTAGAATTTGAAGTTTGTCTTTTTATACTTCATTTTTAAAGCTGTTTGAATTTAAAATATTTTTTAATAAAAAATTTTTATAAATCATTTATAATAAATGCTAAGAAGTTCTTAATCAGAACTTTACTACAAGATTTCTTAGGAGTTAAACATGGATAATAAATTTCACCTAGCTGTACGGAATGGAAATACCAAACAACTTCATGAACTTTTAGAAGATTCGTTAAGCAGCAAAACTTTACAAGAGGAGTTCAAATCAATTACTCACGAAAAAGAAAATTGTCTTCATATTGCTGCCAAGTATAACCGTAAAAAAATCGCTAAGATGATCATAGGATATGCGGCTATATTTAATGCTTTAAGAGAAATGTGTTTAGCAAGAAACATTCATGGATTCACTGCTCATGACATTGCCATAATCTTCAATCTGACTAGTTTAATTAGCATTCTTCCTAGTTTTAATCATAATCAAGTGAGTTTTTTACTTGTAGATAAATGTTGGCATGTACTCTGTAGTACAGAGTCTGTACATTTGAAAAAATTTCTAAACATTAGAACAGTCACTGATCATCAGTGTCCTTATAATAATTACATTCCTAAATCATTACAAATGTCACTAGCTTATTTCTGGTAAGATAATTTTTCTTCAGAAATACTAATTGGTGAATATACGTACAATGCTGTGGCAAGTGAAATTTTTTGCAAGACAAATGACGGGAGAATATTTATATTCTGTTTTTGTACTTTACTTGAATTTTTCTGTTACTAACAAGTAACCTAAGAGCGTATATGATTTGACATTTTCTCCTGTTCGATTCCAGTATCAACATGTTCCAAAATCATCCATTTAAAAAATTCATAGTTGACGACTCCAAGTGAAGAGTTACTGTGATAGAGCTACATCGTTGATGACTTTTTAAGTGAATAATTTTTTTTCACAGAAAGAACTTACAACTTGTAAGTTACAAAAGTACATGAATTCTTAGGCTTTTGGATTTAAATATTTGAACCAGAGTGTTTGGTGCTTAATGAATTTTTATAATCTTAACTCATTGAATTGAATTATTCTTTAAAAAGTTATTGGACAATTAATCGTAAATCTAAGAATAATTTCTCATAATCGAAATGAATCTTTTAAATTACTCAACTACTTCTAAGTAACTAAACTCACTAAAAAAAATATTTTTAGATATCAAAATCAACGAATGAAAATAATGAACCATTGGATTGTACGCTTTATGAAAATGTAGACATCATGTCTACTTCCTTGGACCAAAGTCTGGTTAGTTGAATTTTCATGCACTAAATATTCTAGGCGTTCATGAATGGCCACTCTCAGACAATCATCAAGAAACAGAAATACAAGAAGAAAATCATTCCCCTAACACTTGAGGACATTCAGCGCCTGGAAACTTTAGCTTTATTCGATCAATCAACTGGTTTTACGCGAGTCTCAAAAAAAGTAAGAAAATACTTTAGAATTAAGCACATAGCTAAGAAGTGTGAGGCAATGTGTTGTAGAGATTTTTTTAACAGATTATTTTCACTGTTATAGAATTTTAGTTTAAATTTAGTTAGAATTAGCTTGTCAGAGAATTCACTTTCAATCTGGAATCGTATATCACCAAAGTATAAATTTCAAAACATAATGCTTACTATTCGTGAATCACAATTTTCGATCCCACCTAACAGCTCTAGATTCCTTGGAAATCAATAAAAAATTTCAACCTGAATTTAAAATGAGTAAGAACTTGGGCCGCACTCAAAATTGATTAAGTGGGCAATTAAAATTCTCGAGTTCCTAATGAATAAGACTATGTACATTCTGTTGCAAAATACATATAATTGTAGATAATTTCACTGATCAAGTCAACTTAGGAAAGGCCAATAAAATACGAATTTCTTGCACGAAAAGACACAAGTATTAAACCACCTTTATCCAAGTCTTATCAAAGTTAATAGATCTAGAGATATTCTTAAAGCAAACGAAGACAGTTTATATATCAGGTGGGAATAAATTCTTTCGATTCCATCTAAAAATAGTTATTTAATCTATTAAAGTAGTTCTATAAGGATAGGTATTTTAATATTGTTACAAGCATTGAAATTCATGTTTGTATAATCACTCAAATCAACAATTATATCGCCAATAACTTGGCTTAGACTTCAAATTAAGTTTAGCTTAGTGAATAGGGTATAAGAGAATCTAAAAATTTCTCTTGAAGTGGACGAATTTTCGATATCAAACATCTAAAGGACTGGATTGATGATTAGGAAATTAGTTTTTATAAATCATAGGGAAAATATTAGGTTGTGCGTTAAGTAATGAAACGGAATACAAAAACTGATTTTATTGATAAAAACTTGAGAAAGATCAAATGGAAATTGAATTTAGTAGCTTCCGTCGTGAAAGTAGCTTCCAGACGAATTGAGACATTTCTACAAAAGAATTTGTAGTTTTCTAATTCCATCATAGAAAAAATCTTCAAATTTAGCTCTCAAAGAGCATACGTACTTTGTTTTCACATGGACTGATTATTAATAAAATCCTTAATACTTCATTTACCTAAAAATAGTATTGTCTAATTAAGAAATCTATCTTATCAATGTGGATAGCCACTTTATTATTTAATCGATAAAAGGGAAAATAAATTTCTTAATCAAAATATTCCATCTTCATAAAAAGTATAAGCAGAGATTATCTTAGCTTTTTCTTACTTTTATTTTCAAAGATTCGCTCAAGTTAAGCAACATCAAACTTCAAAATTAATCCTTATCAATTTCTCCATGAATAAATATGCGTTAAATTAACGGAAATTTAAATATTCAGTCGGGGTAAACCTTCGGGCTGCTTAAGGTAAAAGTACCAATTAGTAGCATCCATATTCAAGACTCGAACGCTGGCTTCAACATTTTCCTCAAGAATTGACTGATAAATTATCAGTGATAACTGTTTGCATTCTTAAAATCGAGCCAGTTCTCAAAGAAGAGAAACAGCCCCAAGAATATGATTAAGCCTCCACCATACTTGATTGATGTTATAGTGTATTTTTCTTGATATGAAGCACCTCAAATATTTTTAATCTATCTTTTTTAGCGTTTCTGGGTATCTTTTGTGACTTGAAAAAAAATTATGCATCTGCTCAAAAGTTCACCTAGTTACTATGAAGATGGGAATTTTCGAAAAATAAATTTTTAAGGAAATTATGGCATACTTCAAATCTCAA
Organism: Gyrodactylus bullatarudis; assembly: GCA_012064415.1. Taxonomy (NCBI): domain Eukaryota; kingdom Metazoa; phylum Platyhelminthes; class Monogenea; order Gyrodactylidea; family Gyrodactylidae; genus Gyrodactylus; species Gyrodactylus bullatarudis. The sequence continues at coordinate 113,941 of SSNU01000057.1, forward strand.
AGTAACGTCAAATTCCCATTTTTTGAATTTTGAAAAATTTTTCTAACTGCTTGGAAACCAATGAAATTTTGACGATCCAAAATCCCTGAATAAGTACAAATTTATCACAAATTTTAATTTGATAATCTGTCTAATTGTCATCCTAAAAATCAACTTTTCATCACTCTCTCACATTGAAATCCACAAAATAGTGACAAAAAATTCATATATTCTAGGCGCATAAGATCGACGGTTAAAAAATGGCTTGAGTTTTGGTTGAATAATGTCGCATGCAAATACAAAGGCATAAACAATATTTTTGAATCAAGTAGTTCTCCAGGGTAATGTTTTCTATTCTAATCTTAATTTTAATTTTTCTTCAAGTGATGAATTATGATTAAATTGATCAGAGTTATTACTCTAATAATTCTGATTACTTTAACAATCACGTTAATTTTTATAATCCTTATTCTTTAAGAAATACTACACTTTTCTCTCCCCTTTCTTTTTCTACAGATAGACCAATACAAGCCAGAAGACAACATAGTCAGGTAGGAAGCGAACAACGTTATAGTCAATAAACTATATTGTTGTATTGAGTTATTGAGTTCAAGTTTTTCTTTGCCAGTGTAAATATGATTCAATTTTACCTCAAGTTATTTCGATACTCAAAATAAGGTATTATATTATGACTTTTTTTTTAATCAAAAAATTTTTATTTATGTACAGAAATAGAAATTAATTATTGTAAAATTAAGAGAACAGGGAAAGACTGTTCAATGTACCCGGTGAGGGAGGGTCCGACTGAGGGGTAAGAGAGATACCACTACGCCACACCACTTAATATTGATACTTTATGGCTTGATAATTCTGGACCCTGGGCTCTTGGCGTTTACCAAAAAACATGCTTTTAAGACTTTTTGAGTAATAAGACTGCATATTTAGTCAAGAAAATTTTATAGTAGAGAGAAACTCGCATTAATGAAGTTTCTAAGAATTACTACTCAATAATACATGATACAAATCAAATTTAATTTTAAAAGATTCAGAACTTTATTTCAAGTAATAAAGTTGAAAAATTATTTAAATGGATTCTAATTTTGGTATTAAAAATAGCTTCAAAGTTACTTTATAATCATCCTTTGGGTAAGAAATGCCATAACCCATTGAAATGTCAGTGTTTGTGTTTGATAATTAAATTGATAATTACATTTTCGTTCACATGAATAAAAATGTTCACGCACAAAAACTTATCTTGAAGCAAAAGGAAAATATTATATATCCTTAAGCCTACTTCAAATGTGTATAACTGATCAAATATTTATCAATCTTGCTTTTCTATCCTTAACCAGTTTCATTAAGGATCTCTTGAAAATAATAATTTAAACTACGATTACGTGTATATCTATACAATGTATATTCTAATTGTGTAAGTATTCGTGGAAATAAATACATAATATTAAGTATACAATGTATACTATACATTCAGAAATAGAAAATAGAGCTACTCAACTTAGAGTTCTAACTTTTAGCAAAATATTCTAAACTTTTCTTTTAATATTCAGCCATTAATCGTCCAAATATTTCGATGATACAAAACTTTAGCTGAAAGTCTAAAAAAATTTACTTCATTTCGTATGGCCATTAACTTTAGTGATAGATTTGCTGCTATGAAACTAGGAATTCTATTCGATAAATAAATTTACTTTTATCTTTAGAACATTGAAAAATGTGACAGGAACCAAATTTCCACTACACGTCAAATTCAAGAAAGGTATTTTTCCAATCAAAATTCTCCTCTTTTCATCTTAATTAATTAATTTCTCAGGCCAAAGAGATGCGTTCGATTATTGACAGAATTAGTTGAACGAATCTAGACAAATCCAACCATCCGACAATGGACATTTTTGAGTAAATCTTCAATAATAGATATATCAAATAGATAAGAATTCTTATGATAAATAATAAAAATAATAAATGTAAATTTTATAGTCCAGAACTGTTTTGATTGGTTCTTTTTAATTCTGTATATATTTATCCCTGTTGATGGGAATATCATTTCTGCCAAAGTATTAGACAGACTAGAACGGAGTCTAAGTAAAAATATAGTCTACAACAACTATCATTTACTAAGGGAGAAATGAATAATGTAATAAAAAAACATTAAACTCTGATTGGCTCATTGAAATGAATATTGAACAGCCAATGAGAACGTATGGTGTAGAATAATCAAGCTTATAGAAACGAATAAAGATGAAATATATCCATGTGAATCAACAATGTTGAAAAAAAGCTTCAAGCGATTCAAGGAATCAATAAAACCTAAAAAGAAACTGGAGACGCAATTTGATAGTCAAGATGAGAATACTCTCCTGCTTAGATTTAATGATCTTGACAAAGATAATAACGGAGTCCTGACCAAAGAGGAAGTCACGAAATGCTTTACAGAATTAAACTTTGATAAATATTTCGTCAAAGTGAGTTTGTTCATCCATATTGATGAAAAAGTTTTTCTGTGTTATCTTTACCCTGCCTCGAATATGATAAAAAATTTATTCACCATTTTTCCAAGCATAAACAAAATTTGTTTAAGCTGATCAATTTTTGAATTTAACATCACTAATCATAAAGCATTATCTTCGCGTGGAAATTCGCTCACAAAGTGAATGACAATAAGTTGGAGTGTAAATTATGCAATAATTGAAATGAAAAATAGATGATAAAGTTACATGAGTACTCAAAGTTCATAAAAGTGGGAATCTCGTTCCTATTTTCTACTAAAAATGATTTTTTCTTCAAGTGGTAGAAGAGATTTAAAAAAACTTTGTTCTATGCGAGCTTCTTGATTTCAAAACTGAAATTAGCTATCCCACTATTCCTTCATAAGGTACAGTAATAAAGACGAAATCCACAACATTTTATATAAAATGCAGAACTTTACAATAAAAATTGTAATTTCGATTTTCTTGGTAAATGTTGAGCCAAATATCCAAAGGAATTTCTACATCTAAATCCATCTTCCTCTGATTATTACATAGGACATTTTACTAAACCATATATATAATTCTTTTATAACACCAAGGAATGCATTTAAATCCAGAAGCATTACTATATTTTTATTAAAGTTTACCCTATGATACATTTACCAGGGAGGTATGAAAGAGAAATACAGATGATTTTCTCTCCACCAGGTCAATCAGACTTCTAATGTACTTTATCTAAGATATTTCTCTGAGAAATAAAAGTCTCTTTTTGAATTTCCATTAGAGTGGGTCTTTGATTTTGAATCTTGAAAAAATTTATTCGAGTCAGAAGCTTGTTAAATACATTAAATAAATTGACTTTTAAGCATCCTATGGCTACCTGAAAGTAGGTCTTCAAATCAAAATTTAATTTTAGTTAAAATATGTAATTTATAATAATTTCAGGACCTTACAAGATTAGGTCTATTAATAAGAGTCATCGGAATAAATTTTTGGTTTTCTCAAATATTACAGACGAACCATCGCATTATTCCAAACTTATCTCGAAACGTTTTCTGTAAGTATTTATGAATTTTGTCGTTTGTGCAATTCTCTTACAAGAGATTCTGGATCATAAAAAAATCTAATCAACATTTCTGGACAAGTTAGGCCAATTTTCTGATTCAAAGTCCCTTAAATAGTGTTTAAAGTTGGGTAACTTTCTTACCTTTCATGAAGGGACCCATTCTAATTGCCATTTATAGAGTGAGGACCCAACCACAAGTTCCTAGTAGAATTGAAAATATACTTTTTTTGAAATTTTTTACAAAGGCCTCGTAAAAGATTGTAGATCGGGAATATTTTCCCAAGTTGAATGATATTAAATTTGTATCAATTTGTTCTCTATTCAACATCTGATGATTCAAAATTCTACATTCTTGCCTGAATTAAAAAAGAAATATGTATTAAATCGGCTGAAAAACCACGAGATAATTCTGATCGATAAACAGTATATTTTCATCGCCAAAAGGTCAATTAAACATGGATAGTTTTTGAAATTCTAGAATCCCTTATGAGGATATACATTTGATTAAATGCAAAAATGCACATAAAAGGATATAATCAAAATCATTTTAGATACTTATTTGTAGGTTTTTTGGTGACTAAAATCAAAAATCCTACTACGATGTCCATATAGAATATTTTCTAAATCCAAAAAGGAATTTGTATTTTAATTTAAGGAATCAAATAGTGTTATATTTGAAATTTGAGTCAGACAAGATCATTTGAAATACTAAAAAACTAAATATCACTTATTTATCGGGATATTATTTTTCTACAGTACAAAGAAAGTTAGCCCTTTTAAGTCCGAGAGAATTTTTTTTCATGACTCGCATTCAATCTCTTGTCTATCCTGTGGTTTGTGAATACTCTGATTAAAAATTTTTAACCCTAGAACGATATTTGGGGGTTCGAGAAGCCTTTTTGATTTTCAAACTAATTTTTTATTGTTATTATTTTCTTTAGAAGGGTGAAACAACTTTCTAATCCTAACTTAACTATTTTTCTAACGAAATAAACAAGCTTTTTGGTAGTTAGCCTTATCAGCTTGAGTAAACAGTTGTAATAAGAAAAAGTTTCATGAAAAACATTTGGGGGTCTCAAGAACCCTTTGTGTGTTTCCTTATCTTTAGCCAATTGAAAACTCGTTTAGAAAGTGTTCAGGGAAAACCGGATATCATTCTTGATTATAATAAATACAAAGGTGGAGTCGATTCCTTAGATCAAATAGTAAGCTTTACTCAACCAAAAGGGGAACAAAAAGATGATGCTATGTATTGGAACACTTGGATTAACTTGTGCTTCCAATGTTCTAAATAAATCACTCAATCTTTGGTCTTTTTTCAACAAGGGGTTCCAAAAACCCCCATTTACAGAAAATGCGATTTTCATGATATGCCGTTCTAGGGTTAATTTGATCAAATCTATAGATTTTTTTATGCAATTATTTTTAATTTTTGAAAAAATAAATAATAGCAATTATTTTTAGTTCAAAAGTTACCGATCAAAAATTTACTTAATTTTTGATCCAAAAACAAACAATCTTCGCAGATATAGTTCAGATGATTTCATATTTGAATTCTTCAGGTATGATTCCTCGATTAGAGTTGTTTTACTTTTTATCTATGACCTTGGGAAATAGGTTTTCAAAAAACCATTTTAAACAGAAATTAATTTTTTGAAACTTTCTTCGAATTAGTATGGCACGAATTTGACGAATAACAGAGCTATTAAATTTCAATAGGCATACTTCGATTTCAAATTTTACTCAGTTTAACGATGTAAAGTTCTTTGAGGAACTTAATGACTACTTCGTTTCTGTTTTTAATCCTCAAGAAGATATCAAGTTACTTTCACCCTCTTCCTCTGTCTCTTTTATTTCTCCTAGCCATATTAAAAGGCTCATGGCCTCGTCTAAATCTCATTCTAGGATTGATAATAATTTCAACTCTTTTGCACTTTTAGAATCTCTTCCTGATTGCTTTCTAGTTAAATTGTCCGAGTTTTTCAATTATTGTTTTTCAAATTCCTATATTCCGGATGAATGGCTA
>SSNU01000096.1:0-10146 GCA_012064415.1 Gyrodactylus bullatarudis
AAGATATCGCTAGCAAGTACAACGATAATCCTGAATATGTCAAGTATTTTGATAATGTGGCTAAGGCATCCTATATCTACAATGCTAAGGAACGCTTCTTCGTTGGTTACGACAGTCCTGAAGTGATTAAAGAGAAGATCAAATACGTTGACGACATGAATCTCGGAGGTCTCATGGTCTGGTCTATAGATCAGGACACATCTGACAATGCTCTTCTCAAGCTGTTGGGTGAGGCATCCATCTGCTCAAACATGAATCCCAATGACTTGAAGTACGCCTGTGGAAATGCTGCACCACCCACCAATCCAATAGTCACTCCAAAAACCACTTTGATGGTGAATGCGCCCGTGCAAACTACTTCTTCTTTGCCATCAAGTCAGCCAGCCAGTGCATCCCCTTCACAGTCATCGACTAATGCTGTAACATCATCAACTGCTCCTACAGCTGTTTCTTCGACTGCTTCTACCGCTGCTTCTACCTCTGTTTCTACTTCGTTTACTACGACTGTCGCTTCTAATTCAGGATCGAATTCCGGTAAGAGATGGTGGACCTATGAAGATGGATGGGAAAAGAATGGAAGTTGTGGGCCAAAATCTGCTTACAAGATAAACGGACAAGATCCTATTTGCAATCCTAACTCAGCTGGTCCTTGTTGCAGCGAATGGGGCTATTGTGGAGCTAGCGACCTTCATTGCAAATGTTCCAAATGCATTGATTATAGAAATCAATAGATATCATGCCCACAAATACATAATTAAATTGAAATCATCTCGTCTTCTTTATTCCCTCTTCATTTTTCCTATATTAAAGCCTAAAGATTATTTCCGCTTCGTACTTTAAAGTCTGATTGCTCGGAATTTACCTCTTGTTCTTACAAATTCTTTTACGTAATTGAGTTTCTTTTTAATTTTACTAATTCTATTGTTTTGTTACATTCTCTTTGCTCGCTTGTACTCTTAAATTTTGGAAGAATTATTACAAAGTTAGAGTTTCAATACAAAATTTTATTTCAATTTCTTCTTCTTTGTAATCTGAAAAATAAAAAATATTATGAGATAGTTACTCGCTAGTAACTCTGGCATTATTTAATATTAATTTATAATATACATATTTTATTTTTATGTGCCTTTATCGCTTTAACTTACTCTCAGGATTCATAAAGCGTTTCTAATTTTTTATCACTCTTTTTTATTGCATTACAATAAAACCTTAGATATTAGGAGAGTCTTCAATGTTCAATGTTTCTATTAAGGAACTGGGGGTTTCATTAACACGCCTAAATTTGAAAACCCCTTATCGAGATGTAAAGCGTATTGCATGATTTGACGCTTGCTTGTCCTATTCTACCATCCGTAGGTGTAAAAAGACCATCTATCAGAGTTAGATTTTCAGTTGTCACATTTTGATTGGCAGTATCAAAAGTCAAATTTCTTATGCTTAGGCTATAATCCAAGTGTCATAATTCTTCAATAGCTTCAAGTCAGCTCATGCCTTTGCAACACCATAAACTTTTAATAAATTAACGCTATAGATTTAGTATCAATAAAATCACTTGAGTTTATTCTAAATAAACTAAAGACTCAATCTAATTTGAAGAATACTTGATAATACTTGCTACTCTTTTAATGAAGTAGCAAAATGTAATTAAAACTGTTTTATTTTCAGCTATCAAAGGCAATAAAGACACAAACGTTGCTGAAATTTCTTTCTACTCACGTTTATATTGTCTTGTGGAGTATCAACAACACCATAGGTCTTGATGTACTTTTGTGCAAGGAAGGCCCAGTTTTCAGCAATTTTCTTCTTATTACTCGGGGTCCTTAGGGAAGCTCTTTCCATGTCCAAAGTAAGTTCTCTTTCACTCTTTCCTGTCCAAATTTTCTGGGTGAGCATCCTGAGGCGACTAACGGTCCGACTACCTTGTCTCCTAAGAAGAGAAATACTCTTTGACCTTTTCATGACACTCGAGCCCATTGTGGATGTTGTTTTTTTCTTTTTAATTTTCCTTGGAATGAAGCTGAGAAGAACCAGGAGGAACATTCCTACAACTGTCACAATGAGAACGTTCTTAAATCTAGCAGTAATAGAAGCATTAGAAAATATCTTACAATTTTAAACAGGGCCTAGACTAATTAATTAATTCCCTTTTTTGATACTTTGGATAGGCCCATTTTTTCAGTGCCACGTGTCAAGTTAGGAATTCACTTTAGACTATTTCATCACATTGACTGTGAAAAAACGGTAATTTTACGCTCTAATCTTTAATAGACAAGAAAAATTATGTGTGTGATTTTGTATGAAATTTTTCTTAGAAAAAACTAAAGGACTCTCAACTTGAGAATTTTTTAATATCTCAGAGATCTAACTGAATGATTTTACTATGGATTTCATTATGCAAAGTGCGTAACTTTATTCAATGAATTTTGCCTGTTAATAAAATTGAAATTAATGATTTGATCTTCAAGTTGAAAACGCTAAATGTCTATCAGAAAATTTATTTTTAATTAATAATCAATAGATATATCATTCAAGATAAAACCGACTCATTACATAACACAGTCTTTAGCAAAAGTTTTCATGCTCAATGAGATTCTAGCAGTTTATTCATCAGGTCAAAATAATAAAATTCTGAAATCGAATTCTAGGTTTGGGATAAGAAATGACAAAAATCATGAAAACTAACTTTTTCTGTTCGCAACATTTCTCAGGGTAGTAGACACAGCAATATCTCAGGTAGAAGAAGCTATCCTCAACATTGCATACGGTACCATTTTTGCCGCAAACAACCTTCTTCCTCTAAAAATCAAAACAAAATTTTCATGAAAATTTATGAATACATTTTGGGTAAAAAATCAGAGAGCGATTTAGAAAATAAACCTCTATTAAAATAATAAATTTGTTTTATTCTTGTGCTTCTCAAACTCCTGGATTAACCCTTCAATGTCAAGATCTAAATCCATTTCTTGCTTTTCTACATATTTACTAAATAGAATTTATCTCTATCATACTTTGTTTGATAATACTTCCGTCTAGTTCAGTTCCTTCCATTATCAACATGGTCTGAGGCTCTTTTTCATTCTTGAGACTATATATTCTCGACTTTGCATAGATTATGAAAAAGATTATGAATATACCTGCATTAATTATGATACAAAGGAACTTGTAACTAAGCATTTACTGATTCCTTACATTTCATTTTACCTGTAAAAGTTATTTGTTGTTGAATCGTATTCCGACGACGTACTGTTATTCCCGCTGGCATTGACGGAATTTGATACGTTCAACATGACTTTTCTCAATGAATTTACTTTTAAAAATACTCAAAGTTCATTCAAAAGAAAAAATAAAGATTACATTGATTTTCATTGGCCAAAAATGTTACCCCTAGTGATAGCAAAATGTAAACAATTAAAATTTGCCTATTTGAAAAAGAAACTCTTAACAAAAACCTGATCATTTTTATAAAAACTGAATTACTCTTTTGAGTCATGTGACTCAAGGTGAAATCCTTGTTTTTATTGTATGTATAGGAAAGTTACCTTATTAACCATCCACTCTCAATTAATCTATTATCTTAATATATAAAAAATTATTGAATACATAAAAATGTGTATAGTATACTCCACACTAGTAAACTGCTGATTGGCTATTCTACTTTCAATATTAAGCATAACAAATTTTCTCATTTCTAATAACTCAAAAATTATTCAGGAAGAAATGATAGACCTTTTACAGTTAAAAAATCAGTGGAAATATTTACTACTTGTTAGTATCCTTTTGGTGACATATTCCGTCACTCGTGTCGAAGCTGCCCAATGCGGCTCTGTGCAGTGTAATACAGGATTAACATTTTTCACTTATACCCATTGTTGTGATAACGACACCAAATGCTGTGAAGATAAAATGTAAGTGTAATCCAGATCTTTTATTGAAATTCATACAGATGGTGGCCATTGATAATATGCATTGTATTGGGAGCCATTGTCCTTTTGGGATTATTGTGCTGTATCCACTGTATTTGCTGTCCAATTTTGAGTTGCTGCAGTTGCCTATTCGATATTCTCACCTGTTGTCAATGTAAAAAATGAGAGAATACTCAGTGAGCATTGCTCAACATCATCATCTAACAGACTCCATTAAACTCGTCCGGCTTTCTCTCGAAGCCTTTATTTAGAACTTTGTACATAACTAAGAATCAATAATTCCTATTTCTAATTCATTCTTAATTCTTTAATTTATTCAGTGTCTATTTGTTAAATGGATCGATAGAAATCATTATTTTTAATCATTGATTAAACCGACAAACCGAGAAAAATGTGAGAACATTTCAGGGGATTTAATTCATTTGATAACGATTATCAATTCAGAAATTTCTTTTTAATGAGAAGTACCTACTTGTAAGTGCATTGGTATTTAACTTTTCAAAAAAATATTTAAATGCTTTAATGGGATTTAATAAATCCCGAAAAATAGGAGGTAAAATGTCATAACTTCGAAAGATAGAATGATGAATTTTCTGTTGGAAGAATACTCGATAATTCTGCGAAAAAGATTATGAGTGGAAATAAAACTATTTTATTGAATTTCTTTTTCAAAAACTATCTGGTCAATTTTAGGCTTCCTTATTGAGGAATTTGTTGAGAAACGATTTTTGATTAGGATTGACGACTTCATTGCCAACTTTATTCAAGAACAAATCCATAATGTGAACATCAGATTTCCAGATATTTGCCGTTTCAATAAGTTCATTTTTGCCCTAGAAGATATGATAGGAAAGAGAAGCTTACTCTGAAAACTAACAAGTCAATAATTCTTATATCAGTAATGTGTTTGTTACGATAGAACTCATTACGAATAGAAGTTCTTAACTCTTTAGCAGTAACGGGAACGTTAGATTCTGCGTATTCTTTAACAATATAGGGAAATTGTCTATACCACGCTCTATAGAGATTTATAACGCGTCTCCTCGCTTCCTCAGGAGTTCTAGAAAAAATTGGCTTGGCAGCCTTCAAAGTTGTAGACATTTCGAAATATGATTATTACAAAACAAATATTTATTTAATTCCCTTATGTTTGAACGAGCTATTTGAATGTGCTTCAATCATTTAGAAAGGCATAAATTTGAAAATATTGAATTTAAAATGAATATTTTAACAACTTGGTATACCAGGCTTTCCTATGAGCTTGCATGACCTAAAAAACAACACCAAATCGCAATTAGACATCAATCCTGTTCCACATTCATCATTCATTGAGCCAAGATTTAATAAAACAAAAAGTAGTTCCATCAATAATTTGAATCGCCATAAGTCATTGTCATTTCAAAATCTTAATCATCAAACAGCCTTTTCACCAATCGATAATTCATCTGGCTACAAATCAAGTAGTTTTCAATTTCAAGATTTCTTCAACTCGGATATGATAAGAGATCCATCTTTTGAAAATTTTCCCATTATTCATCAGGACCAAAAGTTTGCAGAACTGGAATTAGATCAAAGGAAAATGCATCATCAAGGATACAGAGAGAAGGTTAGGCCAGCCAGTGCTAAAGATAACTACTATGAGGATATGATGGACAATCACATGCGACATAATATCCCTTTTCAATCGATAAACGATCGATTCCCTGGTCAAAACTCTCTTCCTGACCGTTACTCTCATCAAAGTTTGAATAGACAACCTCACTTTACTCCTCACTCTCAAAAAGAACTCATCGATATACCCTCCACACGAAGGGCACATTCATATTTTAATTTGGACACTCAAGTTCCCACTGAAAACTGTTTGCCACCAGAGCCTATGCTGGAATCCAATCAAATGGGAAGATTTGATCCTATTCTTGGCGTTCCAACATTAGAATATCCCAGCTTCCTTAATGAGGCCACTTCAAACATTGATCAAGTTACCCTGCAGAGGGAATGCTACCGGCTTAATAATGAACTGGAAATATCTAGGGAGAAACTGAACGCCTGTATGAATAGTATAAAAACCTTTTGGAGTCCTGAACTAAAAAGGGAAAGGACCATGAGGAAAGAGGAAAGCTCCAAATACTCAATCATTGCTGATCATTTACATCAATTACAATTAGAGAAACGGGTTTGTTGTATTTTGTTTTTGATAGTCATTGTTTTCATTGATTTTATTTTCTTTAGAACATGATTGAGACAATCCACAGCCTTGAGAATGAAGTGAGCTCCCTGAAGGAGAACAAGACGAACCAATTAGATCCAGGTACAGCCAGTGAAATGGACTTGTTGAAACGTCGAGTGGATGAGCTGACCCGCGAGAATCGTCAGTACATTAAGGAAATTGAAGATGCTGATCGTAAACTAAACAATTTAAAGTCTAGTCTAACTGCATCAGAAGAGAGTTTAGCCTCACTTATCGAAGCTGTCAAGACAAATAACAAGAATCAAGCCGATGGCTCCGAGGCCCTCTTGCGGATTGAGCGCCTTCAATCGGACAAGAATGAAATTGAACGTCTCCGGACACAACTCAATGAAGCCATGCAGAGGTCTTGTGATGCTGAACGATCTCTGGTTGACAAGGACATTGACCTGAAGAATGCCAAGGACGAAATGGTCATTTTGGAGGATAAAATTAAACTTCTCAAACAGGACAATGACACCTTGAGACAAGACGTTCGTCAGACGCAAACACTCCAGGCCCTTGTCAATACAAAGAGCTCCAAAATTCTCACGCTTGAGAATGAAATACGAATTCTGGAAGATGAAATTTGCCGGCTTAGAGATGATGGTGTTGTAACTCCGACAACTTCCCTATCTAGTGGTATTGAAGATTTTGACAAGACTCTTCACAATATGAAATCGAATGAGCGTCTCTTGAAATCAAAGGTACGTTATGATCTTACGCCATCTATTGTTGAGTATTTTTTCGCTTCGATTAATCTCAACGGGAAACAATATTCCCATTTTTCTATTGTATTGTCAATCATATCGATTTCTAATCACTCTAGAAATCTCTATTACATAACTTTAGCCTGTAATAGAAAAAAAAACTGGACTGATCCTATTGGTCAGTTCTTTCCTCGTCATCTCATTGGTCGAATTGGTTAAATTGAAAAAATCAATACTCCATTCTCATTAGACATGTCCTTTTCTTCCAGATTGAAATGTTGAATGCGGAACTGTCGAAACGAGACAGTGAAATTTATGCATGCCAGTCTAGACTGGAAATGTTGGAGAAGCAACAGCAAGATCAAAAACATCATATTGATGTCCTCAAGGAACAGGTCAAGACAAGAGAACACAAAATATCAATGCTAACCTCTGATGTGAGTAGATATTTAAATTACTGTATTTTAATTTTATTGTTATTTCGGTTATGGTGCTATAGAGATATAGGGAATATTGACATGTTTGAGTCTTTCTTTTCGGCCTTTTTGTAGCTGATCGTGTTTATAGATTTTAAAATACAACAATTTTACAATACACAAATTGTAACTTATTACAAGCTAATTTTTATCGATTTTTTCATTTTAACAAGAAAATATTGACTATAACAGCTATGAATTTCTTGTCCTTTGCAGTGTGATGACTTGAGGAAGCGTCTCAAGGAAAAAGATGCCATGATCGAAAAGAAGACAAAGTCCCTTTTATCCCTACAAAATGGTAAGAGACAAGTGGAAACAGAACTCAACGATATCAAGGAGCAGTTGGACATTCGTGATAGAAAGATTTCCCTTCAAAAGAGAAAGGTAATTCATCTTGAAATTCATAAATTATTCATAATAAATATGCTAGTTCAATATTTATACTTTCAACTGTCTATATATTTTAGATTAGTTCATATCCACATTTTTCAATGAATTTTACTACTAACCATAAATAATTCTTTACAAGATTGAAAATCTCGAAGATTTACTCAATGAGAAAGAGTCCCAACTAATGACTACAAAATCTCGCCTTAACCAGGTGATCATTGAGAAGCCAATTAACGAGATGAAGGCACCCTCGAAGCAAGAACAAGAAATAGAAAGTGAACGTCTTCTCGAGAGGTAAGTTGTGTATATAGGAATTCTTTATTGAATAAACTTAATTTATCCTATCTTTTGAAGAATGAAGGAAACCAAGCAACGATACGAAATTGAACTCAACGATGAACTTGAAATCCATAGGAAGCAGATCAGCGATCTACGAGAACGTCTTGAATCAGCTCAAACCGAGTTGAATGACAAAGTCAACCAACTCCAGGAATGTCGTGATGAATTGTCTGAATTGCGCATTGTCAAATTCAAACAGGAAACTGAAGTCAGTCAGCTCAAGGGCCAGTTGAGTCAGAAGCAATCTGAAATAAATGCCATGAACATTGAAAAACAAATGGTGAGTGGCCAGCCAACTGAAAGAGAATACTCATTAGACCAATCAGAGTTGAGTAACACTTCTTTCCACATTTATATAGCTCTACAAGCAAGTTATGAATGAATCAGAGCTCAAGTTTACTCAGCGAATCAATGAACTAGAGCAAAAAGTGAATCATTACTTGGAGTCTGCGAATAAACTCCAACAAGAAGTAGACCGATACATTAACCTGGTTAGGAATCTTGAGAAGGAAAAGTCTGAAAGGGAAACACGAATTCATGACCTTGAAGAGTGAGTTTGCCAAAAAGTTCCACCAGCCTTGGAGTCATATTCTTGTTCTTGTTTAGACAAATCTCTTCGGAAGAAGGCAGCCTCAACACACTCAAGAGAAACCATATGAAAGAGAAGAACCGTTTGAATCAGGCCGTCGAAGATGCCCAACAACGCCTTGAAACTATGGAGTCTGATTTGGAACTTAGCAAGGTACGCACCATTGAATTAAATAATAGTATATGCTTATTATATTTATTATTATTTACATACCTACTTTTAAGTAACTACAAATAATAACAAAATATTTTAGAGTCGAATCTCAGAAAAGGATCTACGTATAAGAGAGTTGGAACAGGCCTTGCGTGAATCGGTCCGATTAACCGCTGAACATGACATGTTTGCCACTACCCGAGAGGAAAACACTCTTCACATGGAAGCCCAGGTGTGAATGATGATTTGAAAATATTTCTGAAAAAAATATTTCTACCTTTTTCTAGATACGTGAACTTCAGATTAACCTGGATCAAACGCAGCGCGAGCAAAAGAAATTGTCATCCCAATTAAAGAGCACACAGGAGGAGTTGAAGGATCGTGAGAGTCAACTAAAGACTCTTGAGGGCGAGTGTGTAAGTTGGGAAAAATTTATTTCTTTTGCCAAAAAACCCCAGAGTAGAACGAGAAAGAAAAAGCCCAGTTTTGCTGACTTCAAATATAAATTTTTTCTCAGGAGAAACTGGAACAATTTAATATTTTGAGTTGGTGCTTTTCTTCCATTTTTAAACGTTTTTTTCAGAATAATCATTAGACAAAGGAAACAAAAATTTTTGTTGCTATTTTAGGGAAACACTCAATTAGTCTACTTCCCAATTTCAGATAATTAAAAAATTGAAAAAATCGCGTATCGGTTTCGAAAAATTCTTGAAACATAAAAATCAAAGTATCATAAATTCTCTTATTCATCGAGTTTATATACGAACAGAAAATATATTTTATTTCAATATATGTTTAATTTATGTAATTTATCAATTTTAAACATATGTAGAATCAGATGAGACATCATCAGAAATTGTATCATCTTGATTGTACGAGTCACTATAACTATCGCTGTTGTAGTCATCACTAGAATCAGAGCTAGTATCGTCTTGGCCGTATCATCTATACTAGATTTTCTATAAGCTGATATAAAGGGTTGAATTTTAAGTTTCGGATATCTTGTGTAAGAAAAATAGTGCTCTATTTTCATAGGTTGATCTTTTCTTCCCATTTGATTGGTTATAAAATCTGTCCCTTTTGGTACAGTATATACGAATTTCATTTGGGGCAGAGAGGTAAGGGAACAGGGTACTTCACCTGTATTATTTATGTCGACCTGTCTAAATGTATAGAAATCATTTGCTGCATTCTGATTAGTCGAGATAATACTTAATTAGGGGGTAAATATTCGTGTTTCAATAAAAATAAGATGATTCAATAGAAATATTCTTACTGTAATTACTATTTATGCAATCAGATTTACCTTATTTGTATCTATATTTTTTAAATTTCAATATAA
>SSNU01000096.1:10580-105790 GCA_012064415.1 Gyrodactylus bullatarudis
GTTGTAGTCATCACTTGAATCATCTTGACCGTACATGTCACTGTAGCCATCATTGGCCCAATTATTGCTATAGTCGTCACTGGAATCGTTGTAATAATCGGGAGTGTAGTTGTCTTCGATACCTTGCTTGTCTACATAGACCTCATTACCAGCTCCAACATGGATTTGGATGTAAACGGGTGAGCAGCGAGCCAATGCGAAGAGAGCTGAAGCCAAGATTGCAGTTTTCATTGTGTTTTATTCGATTTGAGATTCATCTCACAGGGGGGGTATTTTTATACTCTCGAAAAGTGGAACATTTATCAACTCTACGTCATTAACCCTTAGTTGATTTATAGACCCCGTACGCGAATGCAAATCATCCATTATCTAACTATAATTTACGTTTTACGCTGAATTTAAATCAATTCTTACACCATCATTCATGATGGCTTCCATCCTTTTTTCAGTTAATTTCAGTTTTACTCACAAGTAGTTTAAATGTTTAATTTCTTTTTTTCCCCACCAGCTCCAAGGTTACATTCCAGAGTTGGAGAAACTGCGAAAGTCAAATTTCGATCTCAACATGCGTATTGTTGCCCTACTCAAGCTAATTCATGGTAAAGAACATTTAACAGAACAAGACAAAAGTCTAGTGAGTATTTTCTTCTTAAACAACTAATTATATCTGCAAACAATTTCTATATCTATGGTACTTTTATCTTTTTGAGACCAACATTTTTGGCTATTAAATTCTAATTATATAATATTTTTAATCAACATTTTAGACAAATGATTGAAAAACAGCAACATAAAATTTCGGCTCATTTCGCTGAGAGAACTTTCCAGAAAAAAATATTTTGTCCTGTATAAAATGTCTCATTTAACCTTTCTAGGCATGTATGGGGCTGCTCACTTTCTCAAGCCATAATTCTATCTTAAAGAAACTGAACGATGACGTCAGTTTATGTTATTGGTTCCTGTACTTATGAGGTAATGCTAGAGTAAACAGGTCTCTTCAGACTCTACCCTGGTTGACATAAATCACAATACGAAATTGTACTTGTATTGGTTGAGCTAACTCCAATTCCCATCCAAAAAGGAAGGGGGGATTACTTCTCATGTTAACTTCTCTTGAATTTCAATTATTGCCAAACCTGTTGCTGGAGCGGAAGACTGCATATTAACAATCTGATTATAGGCTAAAAAAATTTTCAATCTCAGCAATTTCCCTTGATCCTGATCAATAACTTTCTTTCTTATTTGAGGAAGAATAAACAAAAGAATTATTATTGACTTGCTTTTGGAGAAAGAAGGTTGGGGAGAGGGGGTTGATGATTTCATTCATGCCAACTAGACGCTAAAAGACTTGATGTTCTACACATTTCTGCCTTTCTGTCATCTTGTTGACATATCAACATCTCCCCTTACACTCTTATTGATTGTATTTAAACTGTATGATTCTGGTTAATAATTCTCTTCCTTTTCATTTTGCCTAGCAATTACATACATAGTCGGATGATTAAATTGAACGATTTTAGGAAAAAAATACGTTTTTAATTTTTCAATTCTCCATTGATTCTTTGAGCCGGTCTGGTGTTCTTATTCCAGTGATATCGATGAGATGATGGAATACAACATTAATTTTTTTGCACCACTCTTATTAATAAGTAGGACCTCAAAGATTTTCAAAAATACTTACTTGAGCTGGTACTTACTTCTTCAAGTACTGATCTTGTTTCGTTGAGAATGATAAAATATAAGCTTGTCTTATTCATCTAGAGAGGCTACTTGGCAAACTCTCGTATATGAGTATTCGTTTACTTATTAGTGAGAATATCTATAATTCATACCATACTATTACGTATTTTTCATATTTATCAAATTAGTCCTTATATATCCAGTATTCATCTATAGTGATAGAGATATCAAGAAGGAACGAAATTACTATTGTCTGGTCTATGATTAAATTCCCAATCTCCATTCCATTAAATGTCTACAAATACTCTCTTGATCTGTGCGTGCATATACTCACTGAATTGGAATAGACTCTCCTTTTGTAATCGTACAATGGGAAAATATTACTTCTCATTGGTTCATTGACCCGTTGGCCAATCAGATAATCGAATACTGTAGTTCATTCTCAATCCTCTTTTTGTTCACCAAACTAATCTGTCTGATCTTCCTTTCACTGTATTAGTCATTCAAGTCTTCAATTATGACGAGATCTCTTTGGGATTTACAACTTTCGGTTCTACTTTCACCACCAAACTTTCATTGGAATTATTCTTTCTGCTAATTTCAAGTTTCGGGAGATAAATGCTCTTCACTGGAATACTATTTTAACTAAATCTCACTCTGAATATGGTGAGTTATCTGGAATATTATTAAAAAACACTCAATTTTTTCATCGAACTCATCTCAGAGAGAAAAACCCTGAGAGATTTCAAAGTCTTTAGTCTCAGGTTCAATAATTTAAGAAATTTGGCATCGCCTCGAAAATCTCAAAAATGCCAGAAGTATTTCCCTTCTTCACCGATGTTTCAATTAAATTTTAAACATGACAAAATAAATACGAGTTTTTGGATTCTTGATCATCTTTAATTGGCGCTAAATTCCCGTTTTTTTAAGTTTGCTGATTTCAAAAGTGATCAAAATAAGTCAAGTAAACCGATTATCGACATGAAACATGTGATAAATTTGTAATTTTTCAGGAATCACCAAAATTTCTTCGATTTTCAAGTAGGGAAATTAATCAAAAATTCAATCGTCACACGATGTTGGGGGTTTCTCAAATCTAATTCAGCATATTCGTTTTCTTTGTCTTATCATGATTCCAAAACAATCAACTTTTGATCACTCACACCAAAAAAATGTGAATCTGGCGTTACTTCGAGATTTGCAAGATTCAAAAAATCGCTTTTCTTTTATCTTTAATTAATTTCCTTTCTAATGAGAGTTTAAAAAATTTCTCGTGTATCGATCAGTCACAAAAGAATTCTTGAACCATAAATCTTTGATTTCTCTCTGATTTATATAGATCAACTCGACTTTATGCATATATAAATATTCATGAATGGAGCTTTAGATTTAAGAAAAACCATGTTGATGAAAAGTATTTTGCTCACTCTGGTCATGGTCACCCTTGGCATGGCTCAGACAACAACCACTAAAGAACCTATACGTATGTTCATTATGGAGAATATTGATCATGACTACGACGAAACTGGCAATTAATCAATTGAAAACGAATAAATATTATATCTTAAGGTTCTTTACATCTTTTTCCTAAACTTTGGCTGTACTTTTTAAGCTTATATTTCATCGGTTCTTATCAGACTATTACACCGACTAGAGAAGAAATTGACTTATGTGAGACTTTTTGTGACAGAAGATCCGACTTCTAATCTCAGACTACAACCTGTTGTTTTTGTTTATTAATTCCAAAATGATTATAAAATTTGATTTATTTTTCAGCTAAATAATTCCTCGTTGATATCATACAGTGGCATAAAAACACAACCGCAAGCTGGCCTCACAAATAATTGGTCACTACAGCCTGGTGTATTGACAGGCCAAATCGCCCGTTCAACCCCGATTGGTTATACTCAATCAGCCTTGAGCGGTGCAACATCTCCCCACCTGATTGGATCAGCCTTCCAGATTATCGGCTCTGGCCAGAATGCCTCCAATTTTGGTTTATCCAATCAGAATTCTAATTTAGGCGTGCCTCAAACGGATTCCAGCCTCTTGACAAAAATTCTTTCCGAGAAAGAACGTATGGTGAGTTCCTTTCATTATGTAGTTATTCTATATTGCCTTATAATGACATACTCATTCTAAATTTACTTTAGCTACACCAGCAAGTTCAAGAATTGGCCAAATTGAAATTTGAGAATTCTGAATTACACGTTCAAGTGAAGTCACTGCAGCGAGAACTTGATAGGCTAGCTAATAAACCAAATGATTACAAGGTGAGTTTACCAATCTTGCTTGTATAAGACAATTCTACTAGGAAGTAAAATTAATCACCAAATTCTCATTTAGTCACTCCGGTTCGAATTGAAAACGCCGAATGATTTCGATTCCGGTCGATTCTCATCTCTCGAGATGAATCATTTGAAGTCAAACAACTCTGAGTTGTCTCTGAGGGTGGAACAACTGCGGAGAACTCTCAACGATCGTGAAGATCGTATACGTATCCTTGAGTCAATACAAAATGTTGATCTATCTAATGAACTTGACAAACTGCGTAAGGAGCTGGCCAACGCCCAGTCTGACGGAATATCCAGGTCCAGTTTCCTAACCAAGGAACTCGATAGACTCAAGGAGATGAATCTTGAATTGAGCAATGCTCAAAGTTCCCTACACACCCAGATCCTTGAAAAAGAGGAAAAAGTCAGAATTGCTGATATGGAGAGGGTTCGTTCTTGGCTTCAGGTTTTTAGAATCGGAAAATTCCCCCCTTTTTATATGAAAACTAAAAACCTGATTAACTTCAACTAATTTTCATTCTCCATTTTTACAGAATTCTAAGTTGTAAATTTTCTTCAAATATGGTCTGAATCTGGCCTTACAAGGTCCTAAATTCAGCTGGTCTTATTTCTCAATCAGTTCTAATCGAATCAGTTTGAAATCGACAAAAAATTGAACTTTGGCGACTTTTCTAAATTCAAAAGAGCTTTTGCGGATTCTGTTAAGTTGATTTTCAGCTCATTGACGCTTGTGAAAGAAGCTTTGATGATATCTTCGGTTTGTATCTAACAGGAAAGACACATATTTTTTCCCAAACACTTTTACTATTTAATGCTTCCAAATTAGAAGTTCCAATAGATTCTTTATTCTCCGTAATCGCTGTTTACCTAAAACCAAGAATAGCCAAAATCTGAAAAATTAGGAATATTTTCTATAAAAAGAAAGCATAAACTCGAAAGGTTAAAATTTACGTCTTACCCCGAAATCTATGCATTTTATATTTCTATGGCCATTGGCTAATGAGTTTCGCAACTTACTGTATGTATTTCAATCTATAGAGCTCACCAAGATATGTTCAAATTTATTCACTTCATTAACTTATTGAGTTTTTGTAAAAATAGTAAATTTTCAAAAAATAAATCTATTTCAGACCAGAGTCTCTACAGAATACGAATCCTTGCACAAAAAGTATCAGGCTGTCCTCACTCAGTTATCAACCAAGTCAGAGAAAATTCAACAACTCGAAAAGGAATGCGTAAGTCTAAACATTTTTGATAGATTTATTCGAATATTCACTTTCTCTTAGTACTACAACCAAATGGACGAGATTAAACGTCTCCGATTGGAGAATGAAGAGGCCGAAAGACGTCTCATGTACCTTCAAAAGTCCTACAATGAAAAGGAACAAAGATACAACGAAACTGATCGAGAATCTGTAAGTCTTATCTGTTTTTGATCTCAGACTAAAACTTCTTTATAATTCACTATTTTAATTGGTACTTTAACTCGACCCTGTCGATATCAGATGTCATATAAGACTTTAATGTTCAAACCAACTTTATCAAATGTTCCTATATTCATGATCCTTTTTGATCGAAATTCCTAAACTTATGATAATGGAATTCAAAACAAGGTATATTTTTCAAAGAAATTTTCACTTTCAGTATCATTTTTTTCGTTTATTTCAGTTTCAGTATAATAGACCGATGTTTTTTACAGTATCATCAATTTTTTAATCTCCAACATCAATGATTTTGAAGATTTACTGACACAGTATCATTTCAGGTTATTTTTTCAAATTCAAGATTTTTACCATACTTCTACAGTAGTACCAACTCAATATTTGAAGGCATGTTTTATTTTTTAGATTTAAAAAATTTATATTCCTTCATACAATGTTCCACTAGTTTTATGAAAACCCTTGTTTTTTTGTTATAATACTGTTTCTAAAATTTTTCCAAATATTGATACTGATGATGAAAATGATACTGTTGGTCTATTATCCTGTAACTGAAATAAACGAAAAAGTGTGAATTTCCCCATTTTTATGCATCAAATAAATAAGCAGTACCACCATAAGCAGAGTCTCTTGAAAATTCAATCCCAAAATTTTCTTTACCTTGAATTTAGGAATTATATAAGAAGATATATTTAAAACCAAATGCGCATTTCTCAAAGGATCATCAGTGGTCTCTCTTTGAAAATGATAAAAGTTAAATTTGAATGAAAAATAATAATTTACAAATTTTGAAAGAAATAGTAAATGTTAAAGAATATAAGAGTCATGAGTGGAAATAGAAATATAATGTAAGCTGAAAAAACACCAAAAACTCTTCAATAAATAGCAACAGTGAAGAGAAAAAGGTGAAAAAGCTCACATAGGCCACGGTAGTTGAAGATTAAACGAATAGTTCTTTTGAACACACAAATTAGGTTTATACCTGTTGATGAAGAATTTCTCCTTCACCCACACATCTGTGCTGTCATCCCCTGGGTTTTTGTATAAAATAGAAAAATTAGAAATTGAAGCAGCATGGTTTTCCTGTTTTAGATGTCTGGTCACCGCGGTATCTTTATTGAGATGATCATGACATCTTGTTGACAATTTCCTAATAGTACGTCCTATGTACGAAGCCCCACAGTCACATTGAAACTTGTAAATCAATAGAGTCTTTTCTTGAGGGTCAAGTAAATCCTTATGGATTAAACTGAATAATCTCTGGGTTTTAAATACAATTTTCAATTGTATATTGTCATAATGTTGATCGATGAGATTGATCAGTTTTCTCCTAACATCATTACTAAAACCATCCCCTTTGAAGTTCAGTTTCATGAAAATTTTTGTTTTCTCGCCTTCTTCTGTATTGACAACTTCATCTCTAATCAAAGGTTGATTGATAAATTTGTCCACAAATTTGGCTGGATAACCATTTTCCATCAAACATGACTTCGCCGTCTCTATTTCCTTTGGTATTTCTTCAGGACTAGCAATCCTTCGAATTCTCTTCCCTAGACCAATTACTAAGCCAACCTTATGTGAAACTGGACTAAAACTGGCATAATGAAGATATTTGCCATTGTCAGTCTTCTTCTTAAAAATATTTCTTAGAATTGATCCGTCTTCTCTTCTAGTTAGTTTGACATCTAGGAAACTTAAAATACCGTTAGACTCTCTTTCCATAGTAAATTTAATATTTCCATGAATTGAGTTCATCTTCATAAAGAAGTTGTCTACAGATACATTAGGTTTCATTATAATAGAAGTGTCATCAACATATCTAATGTAAACATCAGTAAAAGAATTGATAGCGTCAGACATTTTATTTAATTCTAACCATCCCAAGAAGATATCTGCTAGAAGAGACTTAAAGGAGATCCCATTGCTATTCCATCTTTCTGAATGAACACTTTCCTCCAATAATATTACCTTGAATCTTCAATATCTAAGTTGTTTTGTAATCAGATCGAATAAAATTTATGTAGGATATCCCTTTTGACATTAACTGTGTTTTCATAAAAATTAATTTTCAAATTAATCCTCTCTTTGACGAAATTTCATCCTATTTTAAGTGATTCTGAGTGTGAATCAAACTTGAAACTTTCTTCGTTTAGCCATGGTATCAAACGGGTAAACCAAGTATTATTCTATCCAAAATGTATGCAAGTAAAAAGGGGTTATATAACTCTAGAAGCTTCTATATTATTATACACCCGTTGAGATTTACCCATACTAAAATAAGGGGTATTTTTCAATACTTATTGACATACAATACCGAATTTAATTTTAAGTAAGAAATGATACTGTGTGTAGGTGAATAATGTTGGCGATACAACTTAATTTTTTATCACTGCTATATAAAAACTGTATACTATCAACAATGAGAGAATTATTTCAATCGACTAACTCCCACCAACTTTTATGAATAAATCATGATCCTTTCTTCGTTTTTATTTTCAATCATTCATTTTACAGATCAAGCTTAGAGACGAAGTATCCAAACTCAAGAGTCGTCTACACACTACCGAGACAGACCTGAAGAATACTCGGGAGGAAATCGCCTATCGTGAGGAGCGTATGCGACAGATTCAAAATCAAAATGTAAGCCTTCTTTTAAAACATTTTTTTACCATCTACTCATGAGTACTACTCATTGAGTAGGTCGATGAATTTTTAAATTTCGAGGACTAATTTCTTTTTTATTTGTTATTGAAATCTGTATCGATAAGAGGAATACTTAAGAAGAGAAATTTGCCACATACCTACTGCCTGACCCCTTTGATAGATTTCGAGATATCTTTTTGAGATTTTTATGCCCAATGTATTATTTAGACTCAAAACTATAGACTCTCTTATGGTTAATGAGTACTCAAGTGTCTCAAATATAACAATTGTTTAAGCACTCAATAAGTATTATTCTTGCTGTTTTAAGGTAATTTTTATAACCGAATAAAATTCAAGAATATTGTTCTTAAAGTTTACTATTTAATTATTATTATTATCGACATGAAATGATTCCCGTCTTGAATCAAATGCTTTGGAACAGCTTATAGGTTTTATTCTTTATGCATTGCAAGAATATCTACTCAACAAGCAAAACACACACGCGGATGTAGCGAAAAGTTACCACTAGACCCTTTTTCTCAAGATTACATAATGAGCTCTGTTAAACCCTATTTCTCCTCAATGAGGAATGCTTTAGACTCTTATTGATCCAATCAGAGGATTTCTTATGATTCTTTATTATTTTATGCATGAATAAGAGAACCGGTGAAACAAAAGCTTCCAAGTCCTCCAAGAAATTAATATTTCTACTGATAAACATTTTAATGTTCACTTCATTTCGCTGACATTATTTGTCTGAAGAAAAACACGAAATACTCAAAAGAAAGGACTGATTAGTTTCTTTTATTCTTAATTCAATTTTGTCTTCTTCATTTCAAATAACCCAATTATTTATCTTGTAATAATTCTGTTGGACGAAATTTGAAACAATATGATTTAGATTTGTGTCCAGTTACTAACCAGGCTTAGAAATAAACGAGTAGCGTAGTTCTAATGGGCTATACGAACCTGATAATACAAAATTTTATTTTCCCCTATGCCTTAATCAAAAATTGATGTTTTAACCATGAAAAAATCACATTTTTGAAAATCAAAATGAAAATATTTTTTAATGTTCTGATATACAAAAATCCCATTTTCCCTAAAATCATCAAAATTTACCTAATTTCCTGGGACTTTTTTCCGACATGTAAAAGAACACTCAATTTCTACTATATGCCCTATTTTTATTCAAAATGTTGCAAAAACTATTCAAAAATCTCAATTTTGTCCTTTCTCGTAGTAGAATTCATTGAAAAACTTTTGGCGCGTGTTCAAAAATTGTCATCTTCAATCGAGATTTTGTATATCAGAACAAACTCGAAAACGTATGGTTTTATAGAAAAAAATGCTTAGTTTTCGATAATCTTCAAAATGAGATTAAGGCTGGGAATAGTTGAAAAATTTGGCATACTCAAATAATTATACATCTTTATTTCATTATTAACATGTAACTTGATAGATTTATCCATTGGCCATTAGAATAGATTGATTCTCTATTCAGAAAAGTACATACCATTTCCCTTGTATTCTACAAAATCTAATTTGTCAAATTTTCAATATATTTTTTTTCTACAGAGAATGAATCCACTACTATAGTGTTTAATTGATTTTTTTTTCCATTTCGGGATCATACATTGGTGTAGATCTGTTCAATTTTTGCATTCTGTTATTTTTTTCCAAATATGCTAATTATTTCTGCCAATCATGATTGATGCTATTTTTTCGATCTAGCTCGAGGAAGTGAATCGTCTCCGTCAATGCAATCAAAATGAAGCGTCAAAGGCTAGTCATCTGAAGTTGACCCTCGATGAAAAGGACCATCAACTCAAGATTACAAAGAATGACATTGTGAGTATTATTAATATCATTGTATAAATCATTGATGAATGATTTTGATTGGTCCAAATGAAAAACTACTCTAATAATGGATCAGCCAATAGGAATTAAGCAGACAGATTTTTTATACTAGATGAGTTTATTGCTTTGATAAATGCCGATTCAGGACATGATAAATTGTTCCCACTCACTCTTGAAACACCAATCAATTATAACTATAAAATTTGAGAATATCTCTTCTCTTTTACTAGCTTATCGATTATGATTTGGTAAAGTTTATATCATGATGTTTTCGTTTCGGTCAATGGGTTAAAATAACAATAAAATTTAGTATATAAAATATATATTTCCTAAAGGGTTCAAAAGAAGTTTCGAATCTATGAATCTGTAGAGTGATATGATGGACATGAAGAGTTGTTCAAGTGGTCCAAGTATTGGACTCATAATGCTCACGACCCCTGTTCAATTTTACATGTTTGTAGTGTTTCTTGACTAGCTTAAAAATTAAATAAGCCCTGAGTCCCATCTCCAAGGCAAGATGTGTGACTTCTCCACATCGAATTAAAGATAACGAAAGACTATGGCACCTATCCCTTTCCCCCTTAATTAAACATCATGATGTTGTCGTTATGGTCAATAGGCTCTAGTTTTCTTTTTGGGGCTAAAAATAAATAAAAATTGAATATGAATGTTTTCTTTCTATGAAACAAAAGGAAAAAACTCATAATGAACTTGAGTGTGTCAAGAAACGTCTGAAGGACTGTGAAAGTCAATACATTCTCCAGATCAAAGAACTCGAGGACAAACTGGAGGAGACGAAAGAAATCCAAATGGAACATGCAAGTTTTCTTCGCTAAAAATACCAACTTTTTCTTTAC
The DNA here is from genome assembly GCA_012064415.1 of Gyrodactylus bullatarudis. Classification (NCBI taxonomy): domain Eukaryota; kingdom Metazoa; phylum Platyhelminthes; class Monogenea; order Gyrodactylidea; family Gyrodactylidae; genus Gyrodactylus; species Gyrodactylus bullatarudis. The sequence continues at coordinate 21,354 of SSNU01000096.1, forward strand.
TTCTTTCATCTATTCCGATAGAAACAGCAAAAGGAAGAGTTGCACAGGGCCAAAGTGGACCTAGAGGATGCCATCTGCAAGATAGCAACCCTTCAGAAGCGAATCGATGAACGAGAACTTCGTCTGAGGAAAATTGAAAATGATAACGTCAGTTTGAAAAAACCAATTCTCTACACGACTTGTTTACTTTTGTCTTAATTACAGCATAAACTTTTGGATGAAATTCATGGTCTTCGAAAGTCAAATCAAGAGTATGAAAGTGAAATTGATCATCTCCGTCAAAGGACAATTGATATTGAAGACAGACCCTGTTCCCGATCATCTGCTGGGTCGCCAAGACTTCATCCTGTAAGGCTTACCCTTTGAATATTTTCCCTATCAACCCAAACTCTTTCCTCTCTGTTAGGGATTCACATCTGGCGAGAAGAACAGTGGTGAAATTAGTCGTATTAGACGCCAATGTTCCGAGTTGATTTCGGCCAATGGCAAACTCCAGAATGAGCTAAACGATTGTCAAATTCAGCTTGACCGTGTTAATCTGGAGAAGGAATCCCTTCGTACTGAAATGAAGATTATGCGTGAAGCTCTCGAAAAGAAGATGGAACAGTCGGCCAGCCAAGAAATGGTTTGTTCTCTCAATAGCCAAACATTAGTTTTTTAATTATTTCATCTCTTTTTACAGACACAAAATGCTTCGTTGACTGCTCAACTCTTGGAGAAGGAGAACCATGTGAGTAACTTTTTAATATTTTAACTCTATCTGCTATCTTTATGAATTAATATCAAGTGGATTTTTTTAAATTATACAAAACCATTTTCCCATCGTATTTAGCGTCACATTGTAAGTTTTCAATTCATTCATTGCAATTGGTAAAGCTTCAAGAAATCTGTGCTGCTTTGTTAATTCCTTGCTAACTATAGGATTAAAGAAAAATTTAATATTTTTGTCTTTTGTTAGATTCAGAGGTTGACTGAACAACTAGACCGTCTGCAGACAACAATTAATGTCACTAGTGTGGCCAGCAATCAATCACACAGCCAGAATCCAATTTTGATCAATGATCTACAGATTGCTCTACAACAGGCCAACTCGGAACGTGACCAAATGCGCAATCAACTTGCTAGTTACATTGCAAAGTATGATATCAACGACGGCCCACTAGATAGCCAGGTTTGTTCTGATTTCGATAACAGAAGCGTACATATACAAGTTAGTTTTTGTTTAGAATTCAATCCAACAAGAACTCTACGTTTTGCAGCAAACAAATATGCAGTTCACCAAAGAGATTGATATCTACAAGCAGGAAATTCAAACCTGCTCAAATCGTATTCAAGAGTTGACTCGACAACTAAGCGATATGCAAGTCAACTTTGATGCTGTTGTCAAGCAACGTGATCAACTCACAGATAAAGTCAATGAACTAAATCAATTCCTCAACGCTGCCAAAGTCCAGCGGGTCTCAACACCCACCTCAAGTGGTCTTATAACTTCAGCTTCCACTGGCCATTTATCCCGTGAGCTGGATCGTCTTCATCGTGAGTACGAAGATGCAAAAATCCAGATTCAAGAATACGAAACTCAGAATAGAACCTCAAAGGCAGAATACGAGGCAGCCAAACTAGAGGTTAAACGCCTGAAAGAAGAATTAAAAAAAGTCAAAGACTCCCAACGTGATCTCCACGAGGCCGTCGAGGCTAGGGAAGAAGAAATGGTAAGCTACATTTGACTTTTTGCACTTTCCTTTTGTTTGTTCAGCATTTCCTAGTCGAAGCTACAGAGGACAGAGTCAGAGAAATGCCGCAAGCAAGTCCATGAGCTATCCGAGCAACTACATCTTGTCCAAAGTGAACTCCTCAACAAGGAGAAACAATTGGAAAACATCACCAAGCAGTCCACATTACATCAAGAGCGTTGTATAGCCCTTGAAAATGATGTTGAAGAATTGCAAAAGCTTCAACATCGCAATGAAATGGACGAAAATGAACGCCAGAGACATCACTATGAAACAGAGACACTGATGAAAGAACTGGAAATCCGTGAAAACGAGGTTAACCAACTCAAGAATGAGATAAACCATTTGAATCAGGTGCTGGAGGAGCTTCGCCAGATAATTCAAGAGCTCTCGCAAAAGTGCGAAATGCTCTCTGCCGACCTTGAACGCTCGAATGTTAACCAGGAATCCTCGCAAGCTAACTCTACCAGCTCTGAAGAGTTGGAGGTGACGAGGAAAAAGATGCGAGAAATGCAAGAGGAACTCAGCGATTCAAACAAGGCCAGGAGAGATGCTGAACAGCAACACGAACAGATGCGTCAACAGCTGGAGATGACATTGAAAGATCTTGACGAGAAAAGTGAACGCGTACAAATTCTCGAGATGGAATGTGTACGTCGAATGGATGTCCCAGCCATTTCTGTTGTTCATGACTTTTTTGTCGTTTCTTTACGTGTTGTGCTATGATTTGTTTGTTATAACCACTCTTTCTAATCATAATAACCTACTGCAGTTCCAACAACAAGCCGAAGAAATTGAACGTCTGAGAAAAGAGTTGAATGTAGTCAGCACCGGTTCCTCCGTTGGCCAAGTAGGTTTTCATCTTCTATTTTCATTAGTTAGAAACGTTTTCCATTCTTTCAAATTTATTTATTTTTCTCTCCTAATCCCATTAGTTCTCTGTTTCTTTGTGTATTTCAATTTTTTAAATTAAGATAATTTGATAATATTCTCAAAAGAAATGATTAAAAAAACTTTTGAACGCTAATTTCGTAAATATTCACGTAATTTTATATATACGTCCGAATTTCGTAAATGAATGAATCTAAAGCTAATCAATATGAAGTTGGGAATCTATCCTTGGAGTTCGAATATGCTTTTACCATTTGAAGAGATAAATTCTGAAAATAAAGAAAATTAATTTTCAAATTTCGATTTGGCGCCAAAATCCTATTTTTTATTGATTTTAAAGTGGCAGAATGGTCAAAAGAAGTTAACCAAAATATTAATTAGGCTAAATTTTATCTCAAGATTCACCTGATTATTTTAAATACCAAAAAATCATAGATTCCCATCTTCATATTAACCAGCCGGGACAAGATTGAAATAAATTCAAGATTTAGAGTTATAATAATGCCTCGATGCTATTCCTTACCGTCGACTTGGGAATATAATTAGACACAAGGGATCGCCCTATACTTTACCTTATATTCCATTTTAGTATTTATTACAAGATTACTACTGTACAAATTTTAATATTCCTTTGTCCCCTATAGCTATTTATTGAAAAACAATAATAATCTCTTCCCTTCTTTTAAATAAAGGCAAACATCAATAATTTGAAACAGGAAATTGATTCTCTGCATCGGGAGTTGCAGAATCGAAATCAGACCATCTCCAAGATGGATATGAACTGCGTAAGTCAAGTCTAAATTATAATAAATAATAAGCATATATCTACTTATTAGTAAACTTACGATATATATATTTTAAAATTAAATAGCAAGAGAATCATATCAAGAAACTTGAGGCAGCGCAACAACAGATTCGTCTCTACGAAGAAGAGGCAAGCAATTTGAGCAGAGTTTTGGACGAACAACGTAAAGGTCTCGAAGAACGAGATCGTCTCATTCGTGAACTACGCGAGCACAACAATACAGGTGGTGTCAATAAGGAGGAATATGAACGCCTGATTCGTGAACATTCCCAGTGCAGTAGTCAACTGGAACAACGCTCAAAACAAATAACAACATTAGCCAATCAGCTGGAATCACAAACTGAAGAAATTCTTTCAATCAAGTATGTATTAGGCATTATGTTTCAGTCAGAAATCACTTTCTGCGACGATGCTAGCTAGTATAAAAGGCACACTTTCAGCGATTAACTCTTCATGTGCCTTTGTGAAGCTCGTCTGAATGTGAATTTAAACTTATCGACGTGATTTCGGATTCAGTAAAATATGATCTAAAATTAATTTTATAACAAAAGTTATTAAAACTTTGGTCAACAATGGTTGAGAATACATAATATCGTACATACTGTTTATTTCAATCAAGAGGTCACAAAAATAAGCTATGAATTGATATATCTTCCAACTCTATTTGGAGGAGTCGAATGAGAGTTTTTTAGTTTGAAAAATTTTCGCCTAGTAAATTAAAGTTGGTTGTTATGAAGTTGGGAATCTATGATTTTTACAGAAATCTCGTTATTTTCATCAAATTTCGATTTGGCGCCAAAATCGAACTTTGAACCGAAAGTTTTTATTGATTTAAATGTTAGATGTAGATTAAAAGGGGTTTTTCAGGATCAAGATCATCCAAGATAATCAATTCAATTGAATCTTATTCGATGCATAGCCTTATTATCGTTTGAGAGCTGAATTTCGAAACCATTTTCACTACTTGAAAATCAATGAAATTTCGATAATTCAAAATCTCTCAAAATGGGGTAACTGTCGGTAATTCGACAGTGCTAGTCAGCCTTATTATCTAAACGTAATCCTGAAAACCCCCTTTCGATCAACCTCCTCAACTTTTAAATAAATAAAAATTTTCGGTTAAAAGTTCAAAAAATTAGATTTTTGGCGCCAAATCAAAATTAGAAAAATGGCCATAAATTTCATTTTTTTTCAGAATTTTTTTCTTCTACTGGTAAATGTGGGCAACATGAAAATATTGAGATTTCTGTTAAAATTATAGATTCCCAACTTCATATCAATTAGCATTAATAGGTGTAATTCTTTTCTTCAGAATTGAATAGATTTCAAGGGATTTTGATCTAATCACTCAAGCATTTTGCATTAGGCAAATCAAAATCGAATTTTATGATTTTTTCTACTCTTGGGTTATATATGTTACGTTCAGTGTAAAAAAATTGTTCTGGAAAAATAGTCTTCGTATATGCCGAAACCAAGAAACTATTCATTTTCAACAGATTTGAAGAAGCAGAAAACATAAAAATAAGTGATCAAATTCGAGATTGAAAAAAATTCTGAGACCTAATGATCCATTAATAAAAAATTTTGGAGGCCTTTCAAATTGAGAGAAAAATCGATCTTGGGGACAAAAAGTTTTGTTTAGAAAAATCAAAAGAACATTACTTTGCTCTAAAAAAATAATGAGCAAATTTTATTGAAGAAATTTTTTTTAAAGTAATGTTCTTTTGTTTTTTCTAAACAGAACTTTTTGTAAAATTCGATTTTGATTTGCCTAATGCAAAATGCTTGAGTGATTAGATCAAAATGTATGAGTTAAGCACAGGTGCAAGGGGATTGACTACTGGAATGCTATTTACACATTAAAAATGTCTATCCTCTGGTGGGGAGGGTTAGGTATTCTCTCTATCTTGTTTAAACTTTTTGTTCATATTTTATCATAAAAAATTGTTTATAGTTTTCTTAGCCGATTTATATTTGCAATGAATCTTACACCTTTACAGTTTCTCAAAAATATTTGGGGATAATATATTCAATTGCCTATCGAATGGTGTAATCCTTTTTTCTTACACCCTTAGATAATAGAGTTATTTTATCTTAGTTATTACTAAAGACACAGCAATGATTTTTGGTTCATTTGAAAGAGCAAAAAATTCTCTATCTCATGATGCAATGCCCGCAGTATTTAATTTTAAAACAAATGCTTTATGGTAAGTTTTGAAATATTGGGAATAGAAAAAATCTGCTCAATTCTGATTGAACCTTGGATACTGAACATTCATTGGCTACTGATTTGGGGCAGAGAGGTATAAAACTAAACCTCCATGAAATATTTAACTTATCTCGAGTCATCATGTGTGAAATTGACTGTATACTAAATTTCGACTTCCTTAAGATTCATAATTACAGCAAAGTTAAAAAGTCCCTCAAAAATAATCGATGACTGTGAAAACTGACCAGACATGGGACTCTTTTACATGTCATCGATGATTAAAAAAGCCGTCAGTTTCTCTTTTATTCAGGTAAAGATATGAGGGATAAACGTTCTATAGATTAATTTACTTAATTTTTCAATAAATGATCAAATTCTACCAAAATGAGGCAAAAAGAGTGGCAAATAAATGTTAAAAATGACAACTTTGGTGCTCTAGTCATGTTGCCAAAGACCGTAATTTTGGCGCTTCCCTCAATGTAGTCATATTAAAGTTAAGTCCTTATTACATACAGGGAATTAGAATCTTGATTTATTTTCATATTGTCTCTATAAGGTTAGTATTTCAATCGGTTATTTTCTACCAATTGTGAAACAACTGTTGACAACACCAGAGATTTCAAGAGTTCTTCCGGATGAATGAAACTACAAACCAATTTCCAACACCTAGAGCACATCTTTCTAATGACCAGCTAGAATTTAACAGTATATTATATAGTGAAACACAACTTTATCTAATTTACTCTTCTTACTGACTGTAATTATAGCTGGAGAGATAGTTTTTTATTATGAAAAGAGCTGTTATTATTATTTCTTGTGTATTGAAATTATCAATATCAATTATTCTAACATAGATTTATCTTGTTTAGAGTATGTACTTTTTCATACATAAATAGTTAAATGAGCAAACATCTTTCTTCTACATTTTCCGATTGATTTTCAATAAGCTTCTTTTCGGTAAATCATATCAAAAGTTTCTACATAATCTTTGTCACCAATATAACCGATTATACAGCTATTCTCGATGAATGAAGGTATCGAAATTTTTGAAAGATTCTCGATGAATTTGGTAATTCATGATTTTTACACAAGTCTCATTTTTTCATCAAGATATCGAAATTTTTGAAAGACTTTTTGGTAGCTGATTCAAAATGTACACTCTTTTAGAAAATTTTAGAGACATTTTAAAAGTCGAAATGGCGCGAAATTTTAATTTTCTTAAACTTTGAGTTGAAATATTTTTGTTGATTTCAAGGTCTGAGAGGAATCAAACGTTATTTTTCAGGATCTTCATTAGACAAAGAAAATAATTACTCTTATTCATTTTTTTAAAAAAACCCCTCATTTACGTGCGAAGGTCTACTTCCAATTTTTCAATCATTTCACTGCTTGAAAATTGAAAAAAAACTAGGGTGATCAAAGATCATTTCAAAATGATGGGTTTTTTCAAAAAAATGAATAAGAGTAATTATTTTCTTTGTCTAATGAAGATCCTGAAAAATAACGTTTGATTCCTCTCAGACCTTGAAATCAACAAAAATATTTCAACTCAAAGTTTAAGAAAATTAAAATTTCGCGCCATTTCGACTTTTAAAATGTCTCTAAAATTTTCTAAAAGAGTGTACATTTTGAATCAGCTACCAAAAAGTCTTTCAAAAATTTCGATATCTTGATGAAAAAATGAGACTTGTGTAAAAATCATGAATTACCAAATTCATCGAGAATCGCTTTATATTCTCTAGGGTTATTCGAATTCAAGTGATCTAATAAAATACAACTCTTTGATTGATAGTTTCGTTAAAATCATAATTTCTCATCTTCATATAGACTAGTTTTGACAATGATCTGACTTGATTTTCCTATGAACCAATTAGATTCAATTATTGCGTTTTTTTATCATCTCTCAGGCCATAGCCTAGCTTTATTATGTGTGATTTTTATCTCAATGAATAAAACGATTTTTTTCCTATTTCTCAAGACAAGAAGCTTTGACAGCCTCCTTGTGTGAAAAAGATGCCAACATGGCCTTGATGGAGTTAACAGCGCCAAAGAATGATAGCTCTGCAGCCGTTCTTGAACAAATGCGAACAGAAAGAGCTCAAATTCAAACCCAACTTAAACAACTGGTTTGTTTTCATACTCTAAATCTTCCATTTTTGAATTAAAAATTGCATAAAATGGAAAATATAACTGTAGGGCTGAGTTACTTTTCACACAAGCAAACTGATTGTTACCATTCAAATTTTTGATAGACCCGCCATTTTCTACAGAGTGAAGTTCTTTTTGAATTTTGAACACCATGTCTGACCTAGTTCATCTAGATGAAATTTTTCCTCGTGAATATTCACTTGATTGATTCCATAGGGCTCTACCATGATTACCAATTAGCTCATTCTTCTTCCCTTTGACAGACCAGCCTATTTATTTAAAGCCTTGATTTCCAAAATGACCCCGGAATTTTTCATCGTTACCAAAGGTTGCATATTCTTAAATCATGTCTTCATAGCCTAACACTATGGACCAGATCTCGTCAATAAACAAAAATTTTGTAGAATATCTTGGTGAATTTCTTCTCGCAAATTGGCCCAAAACATCTAACATTCTGGAAATTTCCGGGGTTATTTATGGAAAAATATTTTCTTTGGGGTCATCCTTGTTTTACTTGAGCAGCAATTTTTCGGATCTTCTCCTCTATTTTCATGGTAAATTATTTGGCTTGAATTTGTATTTCAAATTGCTTCTTAAAGAAGAGTGGTACTCCAACTCGGGTACTAAAATTTTTTTCACCTTACAGAGTACCGCCAGAGCAGCAATGAATGAAGAGAAGAAAATGAGGAATAATCGATGAAACCCTATTAGCACTTACAAAAGAACTTATGACCCAACCAACCACCCCCTCCCCATTGTCAATGGCCCTAAAAGAATACTCTTTCTTTTCTCTAGCTTTTTTTCAATTTTGATCTGCTTCCTCTGGTGACCTGTTTCTTCTCTCAGCTCTTGTATCTCATATGAATGATGATGATGAAGAGGGGATGGAGGTTCTTGAATGTGCATTTGAGCACTGGGTAGTAACTACTATTATTATTTATTATTATTTTATCCTTGTATGCAATGAGACAGGTTTCAACACACCCCCAACCCAAAGAGGTGCAATACGATTCTTCCTCAAGATTATATATGAAATTAACCATCTTTTTGGCTTATTATTTATTTAAAAAAGAAATCTATACTACAAATGATTAATGTTTAAAAGAAGGAGAAAATGACACATTTTTTGTACAGAGGGAAATATGTATCTATATCATATGAAATTAAAATCATGTGTGAAACATAATAATTTGTACTGTTATCCAATACATACAACATGATGCGCCAATCCCAAGGTTTAATCTGTCTAAAGGAGAGGAAAATAATAATCAATTGCATATATCAACCGTATTAACACAACTGTTGTTGTTAATTGGCCATTTCTTCTTGCATTGAGTTGAAGGACCAATTTATAATAAAGAAAATACAATTCAATCATTCACTAAAGTTATATAAACATATACTGTATTTGGGAAAAGAAAAACGAGAAAATTTTATTGCTTATTAATTTAAATAAATCAATTCTATCAAAAGATTTTCCATCTTCTCTTTTTACACCATTTTTCCATCTTTCTGCTCTGGTGACATTTTAAAATGTGTCTGTCTTGAATAATTCGCAGTATTTTTTGCACTTTTTTTCAAAAATACAATACAATCGTTTTAATTACGTACGTAGCAAAATGACTTTATAAACTTGTCATAATTAACAATTATCGTACTACTACCATTTAAGTGAAAAAAAATTCGTTTTTGAATGAAATTAATTTTTAATGAAAAAAAAATAAATGATTGTAGTTTTTCTGAAAGACAACACTTATTTTCATTAGTTTATCTCTGTTTTCTTTTTTTTGTTGGCATTGCGAAATAAAATAAAAATCAAATCTGAAAAATAAAAAGCAATACTTTTGGCAATTTCTATAGTATGAATGTTCTCGGTGTTTTTGTTTGTCTAAATACAGGTAACGCTGCGTGTCAACAATGTAATGTATAAATCAAATTTCAGTTCTTCTCGAATTGGTCTATTGTCGTCGTCAAGTTCTATAACAACATGTGTTATACATGCAGGGTCTGCTGTAAGTACACGTGGAACTGCATTTGAATGGAGCATCAAGATATATCTCACCTTCCAATAGTTTCGCTGACAACTTGTACGAGTCCACGTTACTTGGAAGTACATGAGTGTAGCTGAATTCACGACAATTCCAATTTGCTGTGGAATTATTGAAACCTGTCTTTGCATTTATGATGACAACTCCGTCCTCGTTCACTACAGAAATTTCCTCCGGTCGATAGCATGGATCGATACAAATCTTATGGGAATATCTAGCTGTCACTGCAGCAGCTGGCGCACATGTTGTATTACAAACTGGACTGTATGCTCTGGAAATACATGGACGTGCCTGGCAAATGTCAAAACTTCGACATGCCGATGCTGATCGCCTAGGAGATCGTGAGTTTGATCGAATCCTTGCATAATCTGAGCAAATGTTTGTTGTTCGACTTGGCCTTGGTGTGCAAGCGGTCACTGGTGTCTTGTCACATTCATCGACAAATCTAACTCTTGGCATTGAGGTGCATCGTTCGTTGGAGATATCCAAATTTGTACCTCTGCACTTGTTGAAAGGAGTCCTAATTTCCAACATTCCGTTTTCTTTATAGAGGGAAGTCGTTTGTTCTGGTATTACATCACAGGGGAGACGTATTTCCCTCGAGAAATTATGTCTAACATGAGAACCTTCACAACAGGTATCTTCACATGCAGCCTCAATGACAGCCCGATGTCCATACACAGAAACTTTTAATTCGGATGGATGAAATTCCCTTACGTTCACCTCTACAATGTAGTCATAACAGCAGGTTTTCGGATTCCATTCCTCACGACAACAAGCCGGCTCAGAGCAACTCGTCAACTTTGGTGTTAACGAACGGTACATGTAAGGCATGAGTCTATTCTAAAAGAGAGTTATGTAGCTATGTGCGTATGTTATTTTCGAATGTTGCTGTCACAATGTGAATTGGTGCCAGACAAATCGGAACAACCAGACAATTCTTCAGACAGATTACAACAATTTACCTGTCGTAATGATTATACTGATGTGTTATAATTTTTTATTTGAAATACATAGAGATATTATGTGAATGATGTTTTCTTAATTAATTTCGAAATATCTCATTGGTTGCTTTAGCATAATACGCATTAAATTCAGATTGAGATTTGCCAATTAGAGAAGATCTTATGAATTAGTCATCACATGATTGAAATATCCACATGAGATGACTTGAAGATGAAAATTTAAACATTTGATTTGATTATATGAGAGAAAACTAGTTATTCATGAAATTCTAAGAATTTTCTTCAATCCAAATTAAATACGTTTTTATCAAGATTATGTTTTAACTAGAGAATTAAGATTATATTATTAAGAATAATTTAAATTCATTAAGAGTATTCAGGAGATATTTTCCAATTGTGATTCAAAAAATTGTTTAAATTTGAAAAAAAATTTGTTCGTCAGTTAAATTATGTTTACGAGTCTTTAATAAAACTAAGTTCTAATCACGAAAATGAGTTTCTTATTCAATACTGTATATAGTAGCGTTAGCTCTCTTTTCACATATCTTGGATTATGGTCTAGAAATGCCAAGTTGGTTTTTCTAGGTCTTGATAATGCTGGAAAGACTACTCTCCTCCATATGTTAAAATCAGATAAATTGGCTCAAGCTCAGCCAACGCTTCATCCAACAGCACAGGATCTAAATCTTCCTGGTATTACTTTTCAAACATTCGATCTTGGTGGTCACGCACAAGCTAGAAAAGTCTGGAAAATGTATCTTCCTTCCGTGGATGCTATTGTTTTTATAATTGATGCAAACGATTTGGAAAGGTAACTTTAAATTTAACCTTAAATTTAGAATTGATGAATCTGTTCGTGAAATCCATGAACTCTTGGAGGATGAGACAATCTCTAATGTTCCAGTTCTTATTTTGGGTAACAAAATTGACAAGCCAAGAGCATTAAGTGAAAGTGCTCTTGCTCAATGCCTCCAACTTGAACGATATGTTAACACTCAAAGACCAATAAAGTTATTCATGTGCTCAGTATTGAAGAAACAAGGTTATGGAGACGCTTTTAATTGGCTTGATAAGCAAATTCCCTGAGTATCTTTCATTTAACAACTTCTTTTCTTCAATCATTTGTCTTCAAACAATTGAAAAAGCCCCTTGAAATTTGTTAACTCTAAGCTTTAGAGTCTAAAGTCAATTTTAACTACCATGTGTATGTCACTACATGCTCTATCTAATTATTCTATTCATTATTGATTTGAACCCATAAAAAAGTCCCTTCTCGGAATACGCCAAATATTCGTATTATTACATGTTAAAATTAGAGAAAAATGTCGTTTTTCTAATATATATAAAAATAAATATATATTGTTGATACAGTTCTTCAATTTATTGATTAAGTTAACTTTGTTGAACAATCAATTCATATGATCTTGAAATAATTATAGCCATACTACAGCCATACTACATTACTATAGGTCATTAATTAATAAAGGCACTATCCTAGGATATCTTGAAATCGTAAAGAAATATGAAGAAAAAAAGATGGAGAAAATTTCGGATGTTTAAATAAAATTGACAAAAGGTAATAGTCTTGCTCTAATTTCAAAATGTTAACTGGGATATTATGATTCTGACTCTGTGCCGTACAATTAACCAACAAATGTATGCATAATAAAAATTTATTTTCTCTAAATACAGACATGTTCATTAATTCCACGATGAGACTACTTTTTCAACAACATCCTCCCCTACCACAAATTGCTCCCCCACAAGCCGTAGCGCATGGTGAATTGTTTGGAGCGCAAGGAACATTGCATGGTGTACAGGTCTCATAGCATCTTGTACATTCGTAATATTCTGGTCTCAAGACTGTATAACGGGTCTTGCAGCAAGTTGTTGCCCTGGAAAAGAGAGAATAGGAAAATAATGAGTGAGTATTCTACGATTTGATTGATTCTTTTCCTTACTTTACTGGATAAACACAACAAGGGTCAGCTCCTAGTCTGGTACATTGGCCTGTGCTACACATGATGGTGTTATTGTCTGTAAACTTTTTTCTCTGTTTGAAACAAAAAATAGAATTTATACTAGAACATGAGCTATCGAAAGTTCTTGAATAGTTTATTTTTCTCACAGCCGGATAAAATCTCTGAGAACACACTCTTTAAAGGTTCGAATAGTTTTTTAAAATATGCTAATTATAGTGATTAACTCTGGTTGACCGATGGTCTATTCAGGTTTGTAAAAATAATCGTCAGTATGAAATCACGTGTCTCATCAGGGTGCATATTGTGAAACATTTTTACTCAAATTTACATTTCTTTTTTTTGTAAAAGTATTTTTATTATTATTCGTGTATATACTCGGAAGTAGTTGGGATATTTATTTTCAATAAAGTAGCATTTCACTTTTTTCTTAATGCATCAACAATCTCAGTGATCAATGATTAATGACATTTGATTGTTTCTTTCTGACTATGCTGCCACTTAAGATTATTTAAAAACACTTGTTAATTGCGATGAAATAAGAATGCAGAAACAGATTTTTATAGCCTGTCTGATAGCCTTTTCCATAACATATGGATGTACAATTAAAGAAATTGGAAATTTTATCGAAAAATACAACGCCCTGGATAAAAGATCCCCCAGGCTGTTTTTGAACATGTTTGATGAAGCATTCAACCACTTTGTCGACTGTGAAGACCCCTGTCAACCATATGAGAATGGTTCTTGCCTAGAAGCTTGCTTCATAAAATGCTTCTCAGCTAACCTTGTCAAATATGAAGATATTGTTGACGCTGAGATTTATTCAGCAAAGTGTTTTAAACAATGCTAAATAATTTATTCACCTGCTCAAATCTCATAGATAAAATTTAGAAATTTACAGACAAGAATACTGTACGACCTGAGTAGGATATGACCTCTTTGCCCCTTTTTTTGAATTAAAATAATATCTGATGATAACGATCGATGTATGTAAAATTTGGCCCAAGCTGATCGATTCTTTCTATTATGTTAGACCCTGAATCTATTATTTTGTATTGAAGCATGTGTCAAAAATGTTTCGCAATAACATAATGGAGAATGACTTTCACGCTTTAAAAATATGCTAAAAATCAGTACTGAATTTTATCAGAAAAGTAAGTACTCTCGTGAGTTGTTCGGAAAAAAAAGTTCAACCTAGCCTAGTGTATATCATCACAATAATTGTTGTACTCACAAGTATTTTTCACTAGCCATAAATTATGGCCTTGAAATCTAAAATTTAAGTTCAAAGCTATATTTTTACCTTAAAGGGTATGAATTTTGAGGCCCTAATAACGAGGTGATTCGATAAAGAAGATATTTGGCACCTAATTCTCTTTTCCTTACTGCCTTGAGATAATTAGAATTTTTGCAGATGTCATTCAGTATGCTTTCACGAAAAATGTGTACAAATGTTCTCGCGTGAAATATCTATGGTCTGAAGAAACTTCTCATCATATTTATGTATGAGAATTCTTTGTGCTACTGCTCAAACTCATGAGAATTTGTACATTTTCTTGCAATACAACGAGAGATTACATAAAATTTATTATTTTATTAATAAGAAGCAAGGAGAAAAAAATTTTCTTTTTACATTTCTTCTGTGTGTTTCTTTACTTTCTCGATCTAGACATTTCACGAACATCAAGAGCTGACTTTGTTTAACAATGTAAAAATTAAAAGGAATTTAGAGAAAAACCTAAGCACTTTTCGAAAAAGCATAAAACTTTTTAAAGGTTGGAACAATTTTTTTCTTTTTTTTTCAAAATTAATTCCCTGACAGACAGATTGACTTTTGGCTTACACAAGAGAGTTTCTTTTAATAACAATAGTCTGATAATACAGCAGTAATAATAATAATAGTTTAAAGTTTTAAAAGAAAAATACAAGATCAAGATAAACACAGAGTCTTTATAATGTGGAAGACATCAAGAATTATTGAGATGGTTCAATATTTTTGACTGACTGTTAGCAGCAACCACCGCGACCGCATATAGCTGGACCACAAGCTGTAGCGCATGGTGAATTGTTTGGAGCGCAAGGAACATTGCATGGTGTACAGGTCTCATAGCATCTTGTACATTCGTAATATTCTGGTCTCAAGACTGTATAACGGGTCTTGCAACAGGTTGTTGCCCTATTTAAATAGTAGTTTGAAAATGTTTCATTATTTCAAATATAAAATTTAACATTTTTCCACCAACTCGACTCACTTGACTGGATATACTACACAGGGGTCAGCGCCCAATCTGGTACATTGGCCAGTACTGCACATGATTTCGTTTTCTATCTATCTGTATTAAGAAAAAGAAATCATTTTACTGCTTAAATATCTAAGAACGTTATTTTCCATCAGCCAATTAAATTAAAGGTGCTCTACTTTTTGTGTGTGTGATTACATTCTTTCAGTAACAATAACCTTTCTTCGCTGCAATCTAGACTCTCTCACTTTTTGTACTGTACAAATTTTTCTTTCTTAACCATCATGTACTCACTTACTTATGACCTTGTAATTCTTTTTCTCTTTTTCTTTAGACTCTTTAGATTTCTTTTGTTTTGTATGATTGAAATAACGTACGTATTGAAGTTGATGCGTAAAAAGTGCACTATGCACATTTAGGTTTCTGTACAACTTTCAGTTTATCTGTATTTTATTATTTAGAGAGCCAAGGAAAAGGTTTTATGCCTTCTTGCAATGAATATATTCAACTAATTATAATTATATTGTATTTTCAAATCTTTTTCTTTCAATTTAAACAAAAATAACCTGTAAAATAAGCTAATATGGCAAGATAGATTTCATTCTCTTTCTTCCCTGCCGATATATTATTTGAGTACATGTTTTCCTTTTCTGCTCTAATTTTACTCTATTGACCAATAGGAATCCACTCCCAATAAGATTGAATTAATCCATGAAGGGAGTGGGTGGGGATGTTGTTTGTGTGTTTATTTGTTTCCTATGAGATGAAATTAATAATTCATATGGTTCAATTGAGATAATCCTCTATCTTATTCTATTACAGAAAACACAAAAGTCTTATGTGGCTTGGACCCAAGAAGGAT
The DNA here is from genome assembly GCA_012064415.1 of Gyrodactylus bullatarudis. Classification (NCBI taxonomy): domain Eukaryota; kingdom Metazoa; phylum Platyhelminthes; class Monogenea; order Gyrodactylidea; family Gyrodactylidae; genus Gyrodactylus; species Gyrodactylus bullatarudis. The sequence goes on from SSNU01000096.1 coordinate 37,234, forward strand.
GGTCGTAGGTCACGAGGATAACGAGAATTCGCTCAGCTCAACATCTCTAAATTCTTCTAAACTCCAGCAGAAATCGTTTAGAGAACGAGTTAAACAAGAACTATTTAGATTTTGTCAGTATACAACGATCAGAGGTGTCTCTCGTATTGTCAATGCCAAGAGAAAATCCATTAAAATCCTCTGGTCTATTTTTGTATTCCTCCTTATAGTTGGACTGACTGCATGTCTAATTTTGTTGACACGAACCTATTTGGATTACAATGTCATCCACCCCCCTAGGGTTCTTAGGGATGAAAAGGCACCGTTCCCCTCGTTAACCCTATGCAATCTACGTCCGATATCTATTCATGGAAAGACGCAACTTCAACAAAACGCCAAGAAATATCCTAGATCATTCATGACAAACATTCAGAAATACTTTTCCCTCATGTATCCGAATAGAACCTCGGCTCCACCCGAAACCTCACAAGCTTTCTCTTTCGGATCGTACATTGCCAGCACTCCAAGAGATTTACTCCCCAGCTTGGGCCAAGATATCATCCAGCAAGTTTTCCAATGCAAAGTGAGCCAACTTTCTATCAACTTTCTTTGCTTCTTCATCTAATAATATTTTTGTAAACATTTTGTAAATTAAATCAAGGACATACTTGATGAATCTCCATCATAGATTTATAATCAGATTTATTGAAAAATTCCTCTATAGAAAACAAAATTTTAATTTATTGATTTGCTGGATGAATTTCTTTTTTTTCCAATTTTTACATGTGATCAAACTATTTAGCTCATGCGGATAAAACTTTTAAGAGAACTGTCATTTCATTAAATTTAGCATTGTTCCATACGAAACATCGCAAATCTTTCCATTTTTTTGAGTTTTATGCTGACTTTATATTATACTGTTCTTTCTACCTCTTCAAATAATTTAACAGTCGTGCCAACTTCTTGTTTTTATTTATCTAGAATTTTTTTTTCATTATTCCTTGAATGTTGTTTTCTTTTTTCCGGATGATAAAGGTCATCAAATTGCTAAGTTGTTTGCGCCAATTCAACTTGAACATTAGGCTCATTTTGGCCAACTTTTGCTTAGTTAGTTCTAGACGTTATAAAAATTCAAATTTTGAATTTAATTTTAGAAATTTTCAAAAGCTACCAAAAAGCTATCGATTTCAAAGATTTGAAGCAGTAAAATGCAAATATTATATAGCATTCGACATGGGCCGTGGAGTAAGAAATGAATCTACTGTTTTCAGGAAAAAGTTAAAAATTTAATTTTTGGATAATCAGTAAATTCAAATTTTTTGATTTTCCACAATAATGACGAATTTCTGTGAATTTCTGCAGCCGAATTTAAATTCTTTGTCTAATGTTGATCTCGAATATTTGCATTTAACTTCTTCAAATCTTTGAAATCGATACAAATTTTGAGCTCAAAAGTTAAAAAAGTGGAAATCTGGTGCGTTTTCGAAATTCAAAAAACTTCGGTCAAAATTTCTTTAAATTTCCAGAACTTATCGGCTTATTTCCTGACTTTCTGAAGAAAAATATTGAGTCTTTTGTGAAAGAAAGGAAATTCTAACCTTCATGTCAACTACGTTTATGTACTATTTATTCTCGTACTGAGTTTCCGGGACAATGCCAAAATAAAATTTCATGTTTTAAAAACCGACTGCAGAGGTCTTACAAGTTTCCGCTCCTATAGAAGAGTCACATTTGACGTTTTAGAATTTTCATTAACCTAGAAAAATCTCTAATCTGACAAAGGAATGTGTTACATATTATTACTACTAACAGGAAACTTTTCAAAAATAGTATTCTGTTTAGCTAAATTTATCAAGATTGTTCTTGTCCATCTCAAGATGTTAGTCTCATCACGTATCTATCTCTCTATTTCCTCTTTATATATAATGTATCATGATATTATTGGCATCCATCTGTTTTCATCTACTTCCAATGAAACCAAATTTTATTTTATAATGCAAATCGAATAGTCACAATTGACAAAATTCTTCTTTCACATTGTAAATATAATTCACCTATATTCTTGACTTAGATAACTTACAAATGGTTCGTTCCGGGCTAATAGTCTGGTAATGGATCACACCTTGTGGACTATAGTAAAAAAAGATAACCCTTTGGAAAATTTACAAATATATATGGTTGACATAATCGAAGCATATTCTTTCTTGTTTGTTTAAATCTTCTGTATGCCACAACCTTTTTGATTTGCTTTCTGTTTAAATTATACCTACTTTTTATGATTCAAATATTCACGTAAATTTTCCAATACTTCCGAAAATCCACTTAAAAATCGAAGAAGCTTCAATTTTTAACTTTTTAATTCTATACAAAAATGCAGGGGATGACAGTACAGATGTTTGGGTGAAGGAGAAATTCTTCATAAATCTATATAAACCAAACTTATGTGTCCAAAAAAACTATTCTTATAATCTTCAACTATTTTGGCCTATGTGAGTTTTTTCACTTTTTTCTCCACTGTTGCTAATTATTGGAGAGTTTTGGTGATTTTCCATTATATTCTTATATTCTCTGACTTTTACTATTTCTTTCATAATTTGTAAATTATTATCTTTAATGAATTCTTAACTTATATCATTTTTAAAGTGTTGCCACTGATGATGCTTTATGAAATGTACATATGGCCCTAGTATATATCTTATTTCTGAATCTCCTCATACCTACTTTGTTATATGATAGTAATAAATATTCTCCTTGACTTTAAAACCAAAAAAACGTTTTTTTTTGAAGTGGTGTTTTGCAATCATTGTCTGTAATACAGACTCAGAGAAAAATTTAAAATTTCTTCCAACATGATAAATTGATCTCATTAGTTTTTCACTAATCACCTATCAATCAAAAATTAATCTCTTTAGCTTATTCTCTTATGTACCAATAAATCTCCCATCCCCCAAATACTAGCAATTTTCTATTCATGTTATACATTGCCTGGTCGATTTGAGAAGATAACTCGTTTCATTCATGGTTCATCATTTCAAAGCTGAATGAAAATCTTGAAACAGTTACCATTTACGTCATTCATTGTCACTTTTTTCTGAAAAAAATTTAAAAAGAAATTAGAGCGTAAAATTTTTCGCTCGTAATTAAAATCTCGAAAGGGACTAATCTACTAACAGGACAATACAACATAAATAGCCTTTTGTTCAGGGGTCTTAGAATTTCACTCAAAATTTCCTCGAAATTATAAGATGTAAAATAAATTATCTAAGCTTCTTATTCTGATACTCACCCAGCAATGAAACAAACTGTTTTTTAATAAAAATTTATATTTTACCCTAGTTATCAAACATTTGCGTAGAGATGAACAATAAAAAACTATTCTTGAAAAGTAGAAAAAAAATCTTTGTTCCTTCAGATACACTTTATATCTCTGTCTAACATCAGTCTTTTGAGACATTCCCTTCTATTATGTCTCAATTTTATACCAAAGATTTAGTAACTGTATTTCAAGACTATCTTTTTAGGTGAATTTTGTCAACGAAAGTTCACCCTACACTGTAAACTGTGGTACTGCTGGGAAATGGTCAAATCTTCTTCATCCCATGTACCTGAACTGTGCCACTCTTAATTTTCACGAAGAATATCGCAATAAAATTCGTTCAATTGAACTCCTCATGTTCCTGAACGAGTCAATCACTGAAACCCAATGCATTGACTGTTTCGGCTTCGAGATCAAAAGCCAACTATCCGGTGCTATCGTTGTCTTGCATAACGCTGATACCTATCCCGATATTGATTTTGAAGGAATCTATATACAACCTGGAACCCTGACAGAGCTGAAAATTCGCACTTATCTCAACATTCAAAAGGAACCGCCATATGGTCATTGTTCTGAAGATACCCCGAAGCATCTCTTCTTTAACAATAAAAACTTTTCATACTCTGAAAATGCTTGCAAGAAACGTGTTAAACAAGTGAGTTTCATGTTAAGCAATGAAGTTTGGAATTAATGATTTTTACAAAAAACTCATCTTTTCCATGAGAACTCGAATATAATTTAAGCAAAATATGGTCGTTTTGCAAATTTCCTTATTCTTAAACATTGACCTGATAATTTTTATTGATTTGAAAGTGAGAGCGTCACGTTTTGACTTGCCAAAGCTGATATCAGCTGAATCACCTCATCTCTATCGTTTGGGGGTCTTTATTTCTGTAATAGTGCAGCACCTATACTCACAAAGGTTAACTAGAAATATTTCCGCATAGGTTCGTCTTATTTATTGGTAATGAATTAACCCATGTCACTGAATGTTACAGTTTACTAGTATATCCCACCGTGACTATAGTACGAAAGAAGCTCTCTCAGAGCATTTAATAATTATAATTATGTAATAATTTTGGATTGTCTTTATTTTTCTTAACAACTATCTTCTATTCAAATGGTAAAAGGATTTGGCCTCCATCTTTTCCGAAAAAATGAGTATTTTGTGAAAACAATCGATTCCCAACTTAGCTGATGCTATTTTTTATCTGAGAAAATTATTTGATGAATTTTTATAGAACTTGTTGTTGCGTCCAATATTCAGAGTTACCTTATTAATAACTCCTTTTCATTATCTTAGTATCTATACGCATAACAGGATATTAGTTTTGTAATCTCCCTAGAACATATCCGTCAAATTAGAAGAAAATTAGTTCTTTATTCCATTCGTGTCATCTTTAATCACATTTTCCAATCATTCTTATTTATCCTGCTCTACCAATTCTTACAGTCTTTCGAAAATAACATTTATTTAAAAATTAATTAAAATAAGCTGATAGCAAAATGGACTATTTTCGATTCCGTTGAATCTCGTTAAATCGCCTGAAAAATCATTATTTTTTCATCAAGGTCTTTAATTAGAATTTTTTTTTTCGAAGATGTCGAATCATCCTACCTTATTACCGGTAAAATATTTCTACATTTTTGAGCCAACGAAATCGACATTTTTCCTAGGTAAATTAAAATTTCATAAAATGTATCAAAATTATTACTACAATACAAAACATGATTTAATAGCATTATAAAATTGTAAAAAATAAAGAAGATGATGCCAAGCGTTTCACAAATAAGGCCTTTATTTCGGGCATACTCATCAGTGTGATACATGCCACATAAGTACAAATTTACAATAAGTGTTATCCAACTTTCATTGGTTTCGGAAATATTCATTTTTGATTGGTTTATTCCTGTTTCCAGGACTCATAGTATTTTTAATATTTAAACAATTATTCGTACATTGATAATTACAATTATAATTATAGTGGTTTTGATAAAAATGTTTTTTTGCATAATTAATTTTGACAAAATATGTGATAATTACGCAAGTGGTGTATATGATTTTTTGATAATTATAATTAACATTTCATTGGGGTGCTGCAAAGTACTTTGTGATCTGGTTATTGACCTCCACCTCTGCTCTGAGTCTCTTACCGGGTGGTTGTTGGGAGGATTGTGGAATCTGAGGTTTAGCTTTGGGGAGGTTCATTGGCTTCACATAGTTCTTTTGTACACATAGAATTGGTTTCTCACAACTGATCAAATAAGCTTCAGCGCCTTTTAGCATGTTGACATTGTTTCCTTTAGGTTTGTAGATGATTTCAAAGTTTATTATAAAATTGCATTTTTAGATTGCCAGTCTTGAATTTATTATCATTCAGCATTGAGAAAGTCCGCTCCTAACATTCCAACCACTTGAGAATGTCAGTAAATAAAAAAATACTGAGGGATTGAATCAGTCATGAAATGACCAAGCTAAAATATCGACAATTCAAGGATTGTCGACATTCATCGACATTTTGTCTCGCTTATAAAAAAGTATTACTCAAAACTGTGAATATCATTAGAACTAAAATGAGCAAATTTCGGCCTACTTATTACTAATATTATTACTATTATTACTAATATAATATATAGAATAATTAGTTATGGAGCATTATCGAATGGGATATTTTCTAGAATTGCTTTAAAAATAGTAAATCGGCGTCTCTAAAATTTTCTTAAAATTTTTTCACTTGATATGGCCTTTTTAAAGCAGTCTTGAATTTTTCAAACGGATAGTCTATAGAACATTGGCCCCTCTTGTTTTGCAGTAATTTTTCTGAAAGACAAAGAGACTAAGGGCTTTTTAACATCGATGAAATGAAAACGAATCCCTTGCGTTTTGTTGTTGAGCAGTTTTTTTTGAGCGAATTGAAAATCATCTTTTACCTCTAAAACGGTTGATATGGATGAAATAACATGCTACATCTTTTGTTTGAAACCTGATGTCATATTATAAAAGTTTCTAGGTTTACAGAATTGGTTTTCCGCTGGTTAAAATAATTTTGAAATTATAATTGAAAGGATCAATTTATTACTACTACTATTATTTGGTCTCTTTTTACTCTAGACAAAGATCTGGCTGAGTTTTGATGATCTGAAGAAAATATCTTCTCATCTAATCCCGTTTTAAAGATGACTGGTACTATTTCTGTAGTTAATTTTTGCCCAGGTACTTTTTTTTCAACCAATTCTCAAAATATAGCATTCCTCAACTATTATAGTAAACAACCAATCACCAATTAACAATTAGATTCAGGATATAGAGATTTCATCATTTAAGCAGCTAGCACCTAGATCGAAGCTTTGAATTACGCTGGAAAATATTCCTTGAGAATTGAAAATTTTAACTAAAAGTATTTATTTCGTAAAATATGCGCTATAAAAGCTGAAATTTTCCTAAAATTTTAAAAGTTTAAAATATGTCTAATAGAGATTTGATACCTTCTTCTTCTTCGCAAGAACCATCTCTAAGAGTACCTAGAATCTTCTCTGGACCTGTATATAATATATTTTCCAAAAATATTTTAATTTTTCTGTGTCTTAAAACCTCATCTTTTACATGCTAAAAATATGCCTTTTATGACTTGCTAATGAATAGTAATTGGTTTTCTTGAGGCCTTCCATTGATTTGCTTCTGTACCCCTAGTTTGGTTCATGATCAATTCTGTGAAATTCTAATCGACTCTGTTTTGAAATATGAGGTTGTCCTTTTTTCTTCACACGATAAATCTTTTTTTCGCTTTCATCTAATTTCAATCATTTCGCCCGTTAGCTCAACAATGTTGACTCAACATTCCAGCCCCCACCCATTCCATTCCTGCAGCATGCAAAACAATCAAATTTGTCATATTTAAATGAATGAATTTCTGCTATCTCTCTGTTCCATTAAAAGAAAACATCCATTTCTTTTTTTTTCTCTTTTCTTCGGTACTAGAGTTGGAGAAAATAACTAATGGAACTGCTCTCTCATTTCTTACCAACTCTACTTTTCCTGTCTTTTTTTCTGACAATTTACTCCTGAAATTTGTGCAGAGATTAAATATAGTCTTATCATTTTGTCATCTGTAGATTTTTGAATACTTCCTGGATAGTTTAAGCCTTTTTTAAGAAATTGAATTTACATTTATGTCACAATAATTGAGTTTTACGCATTAAAGAGTAAGACAAAAATTTTATGTACCTAATTTTCAAGAATTTGGTTAATCTAAAGGGGTAATTCTCAAAATCTTATTTAGCAAAGTTGGTTTTTTTTTACTAATCGGGGTCCTAAAAATCAACTTTCGATCCCTATCTCACTTTGAAATAAAATAAAATTTTCTACTTTGGCACGTCCAAAAAATGGTTATTTTGGCGTCAACTCGAGATTTGGAATGCCATAATTTTCTCAAAATTTATGTTTTCAATTTTTTTTCGCAAAAATTTATCTAGATTCCTAAAAACTTTACGATTTCAATATTGCTGCTGGGATTTGTTACAGATTTTGTGTCTTTTTCATCGAGATTTTTATTATTTTTGACGTTGCTTTTGACCTAAATGAAACGTAAACAAAAATACAAAATGTTCAGACATTAAACCTACTAGCTAAGTGTGGTCACTGGTTATTACTATATCCTTGTGAATCTAACTTGATGGAGATTGTCTTTTCACACCTAGATGTTAGAGTTCGGATAAGCAAGTGTCACTTCCATAAGAGAGTCAAATAATATTCAACTCACGGTGGCAGATGTATACGCGTTTCGTCCTTATTAGGACTCGTCATTACACCATAGCCTGGAAACCAGTGTGTAGGTGGTGTCAATACTATGGGAGTGTTGAGTGATAGGAGATGAACGGGGGTTCTGGCCTAGTGGTTAGAAGCGTTGCCTCACCACGTTGAAGACCCGGGCTCGGGTGTACTGACGAGTCCTAATAAGGACGAAACGCGTATACATCTGCCACCGTGAGTTGAATATTATTTGACTCTCTTATGGAAGTGACACTTGCTTATCCGAACTCTAACATCTAGGTGTGAAAAGACAATCTCCATCAAGTTAGATTCACAAGGATATAGTAATAACCAGTGACCACACTTAGCTAGTAGGTTTAATGTCTAAAAACAATGTAATTTCTACTTTGTGCTTATTCAAAAAATACAAAATGTTTCACCGTTATTTGTCTTCAGTTCTTAAAATCATTTTTAGGGATTAATTTTCTTCAAAAAACCCTTAGTATCTTGGTTAATTCATCTTGATTACTGCTAAATACGAGGATTAAATGTCCGACTATCAATTTTGTACTCAATAATCCATTTGATGTTTCAATATGCGAGATTTGGTAAATTACTGTAAAAACTATTTGTCTCATTAGGATAATGGATTAGGCCATACTAAAAGAATGTCTAGAAATACTCAGATTTAATTTCAAAAGAATAAATCTTGAACTATTCCCACATTCCAAATTAACAAGATGACTATACTATTTTAAAAGAAAATTCAATCAATGCTGTTAATGATCTTGATGCCTTCTTAACAATGGGTACGTTTTCTTTACCCGATATAAATTCGGCATATTTCATTCCTTCCTTTATCTATAATATGTATGTACATAGTTTATATTTTCGTATCAATTTCATTGTGTACATATTTATTTATTATTAAATTATCCTGCCTGTTGTGTTTTTCCCTATTTCCTTATTCCCTCAAAAATTAACTCTGGGAAATTTTGAGCAAATAATGAAATCTGATTTCTTCCATCATCTTCTACTCCATATTACACATGTACACCGCTTTTTTCCTAGAATATATTTGGCAGCTGTTTCAAAAACTTGAACTGCATTGACTAATTTTTTATTCTTCCTATTATTGCATGTTCATCATATCAACTTCCAGGCTTGTCAACAAAATCTCGGCTATTTTCTAAATTTCAAAATTACACCAAGTTTTATTTGTTTTTTTTGTACTGAATAGATTAAATACAGAACGGTATTTACAAAACGTCGTTCGCTTGGTACCTGAATTCCTCTGGCGTAAGATTCTTCAAAAAACTCAAGATACTTAAAACCTTGTGTGACCAGTTAAAACTTCTTCTCCTGAAGAAAAGTTTTTAATCTCTTTTCCGAAATGGGGTTTCGAGTTGTCCTGGAGAGATATGAGTCTACAGAATCTCGGATAAGATTAATCGAATCGTCAAAAAATGATTTGTGCATTTTGATAGTCCCAAGCAATACGCATGTCTGGCAATCTGCCAAAAACCTTTCTAAACAAAATACTCAAAAATATTTATGCTTTTCAATTTTAGAAATATTTTATAAGTTCAAACAAATATAGTGATTTATTATCTTTCTAATGGTACAAAATTTGTTCGAATTCATATTAGTTTTAGAGGATAAAATTTTTGTTCAAGTTGGAATCCCATTGCTTATCACACAACCTATATCTTTAACCATTTCAGCGTCAATGGACATATATTTTTCAATATTTTCAAATTTTGGGTTTTATGAAAATTGTGGCACTGAAAGGGTGTTAAATATAAATCTCTAGGTACGAAATAAAATCAGTCGTGAGATAGTCACCATGTTATTTTAAAAAGATATCACTCTTCCTTTGCTATATTTACCTAATACACTCATCAATTGGTATTTACATTACAAGATAATTCTCTCTTCAAATGGAGATCTTTCTCACTACAGAGAGACATAACTAATTCATTTCCTCTCACTACAATTCTTTTAATTAATTTTAATCCTTTTACGAAATGAAATGAACAAATCCAATGTAATCTAGACTGAAATTCGGTAACTGTCAATAAATATTTGTAAAAGTAGATTTAATCGGGATATAGCCAACCTTTTCTTCAAAGCCTCTTTCAGACGTTTCGGTACTGAGAGAGTCAATTACCTTCCTCTGAAGAAACCATTCAAAATTAAAAAGAAAACCTTATAGTCATAAAATATAAAAACTAATCCAACTTTTTAGTCAAGTATTTTTATCTCAATCAGACATTAAAATTTTAATGACTTGGGAGTTTTGAGAAATAAGCCAGGACTTGAAAATTCCAATAGAATACGTAATTTATCAATTTTAAACAAATGTAGAATCAGATGAGACATCATCAGAACTTGTATCATCTTGATTGTACATGTCGCTGGAACTATCGCTATTGTAGTCATCACTGGAATCAGAGCTAGTATCGTCTTGGCCGTACATGTCACTGTAGGTATCATTGGCCCAATCATTGTTATAGTCGTCACTGGAATCGTTGTAATAATCGGGAGAGTAGTTGTCTTCGCCACCTTGCTGATCTACCGAGACATCGTTACCAGCTCCGACCTGGATTTGGATGAATACGGGTGAGCAGCGAGCCAATGCGAAGAGAGCTGAAGCCAAGATTGCAGTTTTCATTGTGTTTTGTTCGATTTGAGATTCATCTCATAGATAGGTCCTTTTATACTCTCCTAAAGTGGAACATTTATCAACTTAATTTAATCATTGAGTTGATTTATGGGCCCTTACACAGGTATTTTCTCGAAAAATACTTATCGATCTGTTCTTTGATTTATATGTTTTTATTCTGGCAGAAAAGTTACAAAAGCTAGGTTGAATTCTCTTATTGATAACTGTTCACTTGCTCAAACTGCTGGTTGCGTTAGATTCTGTTTATTTCAAGATCTGAAAAACCATTCAGACTGTCAGTTTCCCCAATTGATAGATATCTCAAAGTTTAACAGAACACACATGGTCTTGTTTATGCCAGGAACCCCTTCGTGAGAATTCTCATCTATTTTTCATAGTTTACTCAAACGTATCCCAAGACAGACTCAAAGAGATGTAAAGCTAGTTGGTATCATAAGAATTAAAAAATACTCAATAAAATTTCTGATAGGCTTTTTTGACCTTTTTTCTGTAAAATTGGCGCATTTTGAAACATAAAAAAGGACCCAGACCCATGGTAACAGAAAACAACGCTTTGTTCAATCAATGTAAAGAATCAAAGTTTATTTTTTCACACTATCAGAGAGCAGTTGAGTTAATAGATTTTCCATCAAAACAAAAATATGTCAAGATCATCTTATTTCTCCAGATCCAGTCTTGTCTATCCTTTTTCTTTTTCTGAGTGTTTGCGTTGGAGAAAGTATAAAAATTAAGATTACTCTTGATGAAATAAAGTTTTAAAATTTACTCAGTAATTATGAGTGAATCTGTCATCTTGATAGAATTATTCCCAATCTGAACAAACTATCCTCTTAATTTCAATTACCGTAAACTAGCCAATAGTTAGGGTAAACTGTTTCTTCATTCACTACTGTTTTTCCATCGGACTCTTACTGCCTAATCTCTATCATCTTGAATATCTTTGCAATTAAATGAGTTTTTTTATTGAATAATCTCGCATTTTTAATAGTACAGTCAATTTCCTTATTTAGACTTCTTAGCCCTAAAATTCAAACCAATCAGTGTTGAGTACTCTTTAGCCAATAAGGAAAATTCTCATTCAATTGGCATATTACGAGCAAGATCAAGTTCTAGAATTATTATTCTTCTGAAGGTTTGAAGAATTCATAATGAGGTGAAAAACTGTTTATCCCTTTTTTGCTAATTAGTTTGAATTTTGGGGCAGAGAGAAATCGATTTTATTTAAAAGCTTAACCAGTGTTTAGTCTGAAGAGACCCGGCGAAATATAACGCTTATCACTATAAATTTTCGTCCGTTTCCTCGTAACTACCTTATGAGTTCAGAATCATATTAAAATCTTGATGAATTTCTACAAAATCGCTTAAAAACTTGCTATTCCAACAGACTCATTCAACGATATTCATGATTTAAGGGATTTCTTAGTAATAGTTGATTGAAAATTTCGCGATGATTTGAGCATGCTTTAGATACTTAATAAAACAAGATGAGTAGGTTGAATTAATTATTGAATCAATCATACGAAAGTAAAGAAGGTTTTTTGGAATCTCCTTCATGTTTGCACCTTGATTGCAATCTTTAGACAGAAGGAAATCTTTTTTATTCCGGCATCAGCTGAGAGTAATAGGAATTATGATTCTCAAAAGCTTTCATTTTTTACGATATTCAGGTTATTGACAATACTTATTAATTCGCTTCATTTTCCCTCTAATCATAATCGACATTCTCTCATCCGATTCCTTTTTGTAGCATTCATTTGTGCAACTGGCCAACTATTTTGAATTCCTATCCTTGATTAACCCCAAGGGAATAGTTTGTCCTCTACTGATTAGTATACTTATAAACATATATCAATGAAAAGACTCTTGAGCTATATTAAATCTGAAATTGAAATTTTACGAAATTGATCTGAAAACACAACCAGTTGTCTAGTAAATCTTGCAAATCTCTGAGCCTTTTGGTCCCTTTTGATCGCTTCACAATCTTCAAATAGAGTGAATAATTTTTTTTCCATTTTTGAGTTATAGAATCATTAACATTTCTCCTTCTTTTTGTCTGAGAAAAGTTTTCCTGAAAATGACTATTAGAATAGCAAAGAAATTTTATTTCATTCCATCCTAGGAGGTGTCTAGAGGCATTTTATTTTACTTATTACAAAAAGTACATATTGATTATTATCATAATAATTATTGATAAAATTCCTTGGAAAAATACAGATGAATTTAAATCATATGCATCTACGCCAAAAAACATACTCAAATTTGTGTCATGATTAGTATTTGGGAATTAAATACATTAAATGTAAATTAAAAGAAAACACCAAGTCTTCTATTTCTTCAAAATACTAATGAAAATAAAACATACGCTATAAACTCCCTTCTTTTACTCCTGTGTGTGTTACCATGGTGAGGATATTAATCAAAATTACTTTACATTTTATGTTATGTTCGCATGGTATCAAGTTGGTATACACAGACCATATAGCATCTTGGAGAATACTCCCCATTAGCACTACAATATTTCCTAGTTATATAAAGGATACATTTTTTTCAGATGTATTTCTTCTCCAGCAATGAATGGATTGTATTTAAATTTTTATTCCAGTCACAAGTTTTCATTTCTATCAGATATATCATTTTAACAACTCGTTGCATTACACCCTTACAAGTGCTGCGATTGTGTGTAATTTAAATTTACAAAAATATGTGTTTTGAATACGAGAGGGTTAAATAAATTCGAAAATGTTCTTGTATTTTTGTGTGCAAATTTTGTAGCCTTTACCAGCTAAAATTATTTTTTTTAGATCTTTCTAGTCCCTAATAATAATCACCAGTTAAAGGTTTTGTTTTGATGAAAGCCGATGTCCAAATTTAGTTCATAAATTTGATTAAGACTTAAACCAAACCCTCAATGAGGAATAGTTGACATGTACAATGTTATTTATGATTACATACAAATTACGGAAGCAATTCGTTTCTGTTTCAGCGAAAAATTCGGCCTAACATTCCTATTGCTCGTGGGGTTTTACTACCATCGTTTCTCTTATGTGTTTTTGCTTAATTAGTGGCCTAGGGAGCATTAACTGTTGTACGAATTTCTTTTGAACACAGTGGCTTCTGCTGTCTTGAGGGCTGTGATGTTTTAAAAAGATTAAATTATAAATCAAGTTAATTCTTTCAGGTCCGAGTCTATTTTATGACTTAAAACATTGAATATAAATACATATTCGGAATCAGAATGAATTATAGATGAACTATAAAACCTTGAATCATCTGAAAATCTTTACATGAAAAAATTCTTTTCGACATTTTTCAATACATTTTCCCTATCTACTTTCAAGCGAGCGCAAAAGTAATTTCTAATAAATAAGGTGAAATTACTCAATTCCGATGAAATATTTTTGGGTCCAACTTTTTTGGGAATATTGGTAAACACGGTATTTAATGGTGTGTATCTTTTATAGGTTCTTTATTTCTAAAAAAAATTAAGTTTTAATATTTTGGCCCACATATGGGCCATGGACATGTTATTCAAGAGATAAAGACATATTTTAATGTGATATTTTTCCATTTTCAAGGAAGAAATTAATAAAGTCTGCAACTGTAGTGCCGTGGAATTTCCAATACTTGACGAGAGCCTAGACTACTGCTTGAACATTAGTTCCTTCATTGAAGCTGATTCATGTGAGCATTTTGACGAGCAATCTCCGTGTACTCAAGATGTTTATAAACTCATCAAGAATGTCAAATGTAAATCCATACAATTCTCTCAATTCTCGGTGAGTCCTCCTATTTCATAACTTGTCTTATATTCATATTTTTTTATCATCATAAAATTTTCTTTTTTATCTTGCAGTCTCAAATTTCCTGAATATTCCATGTTAAATATTGAGTATTTTGGGTTAACATTACATGTCCCTCTCATATCTAGAGATAAGCTAATTAGATTTTTCTATCTTTGTCTCTAATTCGATGCAAAAAAGTCAAACAGCTCGCCTCAGAGAGAAATACTCAGCGTGTATCTATTTCCTCAATTTTTGCAATGATTTCTGCTTCACTAATGATTGAAGGCCTTCCAGACCTTCCTTCTGCTACATAAACAATCCAAAAACTCTTTAATATAACGTAGTTGGGTATCGAATCCACCTAACAGAACTTTGGACCAACTCCCTAGCTATATTTTTCAGCTTCCGAGATTAGTTTAGATTAGTGTAAGGGAAGTCAATATTCTCATTATTAAGACCAGTTTCTTTTTCCTCAAAGAAGTGAGACAAAATATCCCTTTTTCCCTTGTCAATAGAAGTCTTTAGAAGTGTACTCCATGCAACACGAGAAACTTCTCAGGAGGGAGAAAAAAAATAATATTTTTATCTATCTTCATTGTGTCTAACTCCTTTCTCATTGTGTGAATGTATAGATATAGGAAAGAGTAAACTTTGAATTAATTTTTTTTCCAAAGAATGGAAAAATTCGTTTTCTTACTACACAGATACAAAAGAATCAAAAATTGATTTGATAATTCAGCATATAAATTCATGCTACTATATATACTCTTGACTGACAGCTTATTATTGTTCTCAATAATTTTCCACTGGGAGATTTTTGTTATTTTTCTCATCCATCTTTCTGTATTTTTATTTCCCGAATGATAACCCTTCAACTCAACTTTCTCAGATACTCTGCTGGCCTCTTATTATGAGTCAAATTTAAAGTTGGTTCATATGAAGTTGGGAATCTATGACTTTTACGAAAACCTAGAATTTTTTCTGAATTAGTAGAAATATTCATTTCTTAGAGGATTTTGAAGACGAGTGAATAATGAGTAATTAAGCTTTTATTTCACCGGTTCTCATCAGACTCTTACACCGGCTAGATATTTATACATACAATAAGGAAAATTTAAAAATCCTCTGATTGGACAAATGGGAATTGAAAGAATATCACAGGGGGGAGGGGTAAGGTTTCACTGGATTCATTGTCTTTTCTTGAGAAAGGGATCTAGTTGTAACTGCCCGCTACATCTTTTTCCTTTGACTCCTCGTTTTTTAATTGCACACTTTTTTTAGAATTTCTTATCAGAATTTCGAATATGTTAAAGATGTTTTTGGAATCCAAATTGCCCAAAAATTCTTTACAATTTGAAGAAAAAGAATTTTGAAAAAAAAAATTGTCAAATTTCGATTTGGCACCAAAATCCCATTTTTTCGAAATTGAAACTGAAATTCTTTATTGATTTCAAAGTGAAAGAGAGATCAAAAAAGGTTTTTCAGGATCACAATAAGACGAAGAAGCTAAATATCACCGAAAACTTTTCGAAAAATCCACCACTTTTAAGGGATTTCGATTTGTCAAAATTTCATTATTTAAAACGATGTCGTGCTTCTCCCATTTTCATGTACGTCTGAATAACTTGCATTCCAATGCCGTCAAAATTTTATAACGGTCTCGTCAGTCTCAATTCCTCGTTCATTATTTAATAAAAATAGTCATGATGAATATTTTTGAATGAAAAAGGAACTGCGGTTACTAGACATTAGGTGAGGGTGAAATTATTAACCTTAAGCTTTTAGTTTCAACTTTTCTGATAGAACTATCAATGCTAAGCATTATTTTTTAGCTTCGATTTCGAATTTATTTGTTTAGTACAAAAACCCTGAGGATGAAAGCATAGATGCCTGGGTAAAGGAAAAATTCGTTATCAGTCTACACTAAAACCTAATCCGAAGCTAGTTGATATGAAGATGAGAGCACTAATTTTTACAATAAACTTAATATTTTTTTCCGCATACTCAGGAATACAGATATTTTTTGGATCCCATAACGGAATAAGCCAATAATTTTTTTTTAAATTACACTTAAAAGAATAAATCTTAAAAAATTGCCCAAAGAAGTGAACTGAAATTCGTCATTATCGTGGTTAATCGAACCATTTGAATTTTCTTTCGCAAAACCATAGCTGTAGGTCATAAAGAAAAGAATATTGATTTAGTAAGAAAGGCGATGCCTGAGAATATGAAGAGATTGAGCTCTATTTCGGGCATACTCTTCAGTCTTTACATGCCAAATATAAATACATCCATATTACAAAAAGAAATCTGATTGGTTAGCCTTTCATAGGTAGTAATAGATTTTGAGAATACATAAGAATAGATAGAATTTTCGGAGACTCTGTCTTCGAGCCTTCGCGTTGTGTGGCCAATGTATTCTGCATTGTAAAGGCATTTGAATTTGTATACTACGTATGACTCTGATAATGGGTTCGGTCTGTCTTTTGTTTTGTTAGTGAACATTCTCTTCGATTTGAAATGAAATCTCGGTTCACACATGGGAAAATTTGACGAATACCATTGTTTTATTTTGTTTTTTGTTGTGTTTTTCAATACTTCTCCTTTGAATGGTAGGAATGTGTTAATCTTCTCTTTCGCCTCTAGTTCTTTATCCATTGGTTCATCCCATTTCAAAGCATGGTGAACACTTGTTTAAGTTTGATTCTTTCCTCTTCTAAGCAATCCGATGATACTTGTTTTTTCAATCTCGAGAATGGTGATTTCACCAATCCCTTTTTAATAGACTTTGGAGAGTATGTTCTTTCTTTATTCAATAATAAAAAGTTTTATTCCCCACAGGATAGATAGTTCTCATATTAAAATGTAGGAAATTTTCCTTTGTTGAGTGGAATTGTTAAATTCAAAACTCTTAATACAGAATCTCCCCTGCCGTCAGATAAATCGATCAAACTCCTTTCTTAATATCAACGAATTAACTTTCTACTTCAAAAAGAATGTTATTGTAATTTTTGCTTGAGCTCGTCAAAGCGTGTTCTTTCATCGAATTAATTAAAAAGCGGATATAAAAAACTTTTAATGATATGAAATTTTATTGAAAAAAAAAGTTCCCTTTCGCATAATTTCTTCAGGGTCTAATTATCTTGAAATTACTATTTACTTGTGAGTAATTTATAATCTGTCAAAAAGGATATCTTTTCAACTTTATTGCAAAAACATATCATGACAACAAATCAGTATCATCCAAAGGGTTGTCATTCGTAATGACTTGGTTCTTTAAAAATACTATATATATTACAAAATATTGTTTTTTCCCGAACATCATAGTAAAACTTATTCAAAATTTTTTGGCTCGTATTTAAAAACAGTAATTTTCAAATGAGATTTTGTAAATCAGAACAAAAATTGAAATATTTGAATTCAAAAGAATTTTTTTCTCAAAATTTAATTCTCTATCGAATAAGCAAATAGCCGAAAACGTTGTAAACATTTGTATTACCCTAATATATTTTGAAGATAATTAGTCAGATATATTTTGGAGAATACTTCGTATCAATTTAGTATCAAATAAATTGAGCTTATTGAAAATCAATTATTAAATAAGGGCTTATTCCAAAAAGGACCCTAAATAAATATCTCAGAGATTTTGAAAAAAATTCATTGTACTCACAAAAATATATCGACTCAAAATGATTTGAAACTTGAGACCAATTTACTTTAAGTTCAAAAATTCTTAGATAACACTACCAAATATATTTGCTTTCAAAGGAAAAACAAATAAATAGAACTTTTATTTTGGGATTAAATTTCTCAAAGTTGCTTCTGGCTTGTATATATCTGTAGCATATCTGTAGGTACTGTTGAAATCAAAAATTACGTATCATTAAAATCCTCCCTAACTTATTTTAGTCTGTGTTTTAGGCAGGAAAGGAATCAAAGATTTTCTTGAATTGTTTATTATCTGATCATGTTTCAAGGTAATCATAATACATACCTGTGTTCGTAATCATATTCTATTCATTCTCTATAATTGTTATTAAGTTAATTAGCTTCCATGTCAAGTCGCTTATCTCACTACAATCTTTTACTTTTGTAGGCCTATAAAGACTTGTTCTATTCTCTTCTTTTTTATACCTAATAACTTGAAAATCTCCGTATCTATAGACAATATAGAATCAATATGTTTGATAGGCAGGTAGTTTGTGAAATTTCAAACGAACAATGTTCAAACTTAAGATACTTAACCCTTTCGGTGCCGAGACTATTTCACAATTTTATAAAAACCAAAATTTAGCTATTAAGATACCAAGTTATTTGGCCAAAAATATTACTAATGCAAGTTTACATTGTGGGCTTCAATTTAAACTTTAATTAGTCCAGAAACCTATCAAACTGGCAGAGTTATGAAGGTTCAAAAAAATTGGAAAATGGACATATATGTCCATCGGCACCGAAAGGGTTAAAACCTTGTGTGTCCAATCAAAACATTAAACCAATCAGATTTCTTCTCAACTTTAATCAATAAACTCTAACCAACAATTTCCAATATTTATATCCGTTTTATCACTCAAGTCAGGAAGCAACATTCTATGCCGAAAAGTTCCCTGAAGAACTACTTGGTTCAAAATAAAAATTTATTATTTTTACAAAAAATTTTAATACTTTTCATAAGATAGTCAGGAACACGAATATTTTTGATAAGTTCCTGAGTATTTTTCAATCCAACCATGACTGTTATGCACTAGGATATGGACAAGTAAAAAAAGTAGACGTATTGGGCTGGGACTTTAATACACTAGGTTTCCACTTTCCCTAACGTTTAAGCCCAAAATTTTTATCAATTTCCAAGTTTTAATTTGATCAATTACGGTAATAAAAATTCTGTATCATTATCTCTCGTGATGATTAAGAAATTTAGATTTTATTTTGCTAATTTTGTTATCTACCCCTCATAGCTGTAATTAACTCTATTAGATCTACTCGAAATTGCTTCTTCCTTTTGGGAATTACTCTCTGTATACTATACAGTGTGTCTACTTTTGTCTGCTCTTTTCACATTACAAATCTTTTACAAATTCCCCTTGTAAAATATATGCCCTCAAGGAATATCCAAGAAAATTGTGAAATACCCTCATTTCTAAAAATACTCTCTTTTCTCACAAAGAACCTCAAGATTTCTCTCATTTATAGTATATTCGAACTGACAAGAACCATGAATATACATATATATATATATATACAGGTTTATTCAAAGTGTTCGACAGACATATGGTTAAGATTTTTTTGGAATTCAAGGTAAAATATGATTTTTTTCAAATTTCGATTTGGCGCCGAATTTTAATTTGAAATTCTTTGATTGTTCAAAAGGAGATTTTCAAGATCAAAATTAGAATAGCAAATTAAATTTTATTCACTATAATTATCGTCTGGGAGTTGAATATAGTTTTCTTGATCATTTTCATTACCTGAAAATCAATGAAGTTTCAATAATTCCAAAATCCCTCGATGACGGTGGATCTTTCGTGAATATGATGGTAATATTCTCTTTCCTTGTTTAATTTCGATTACAAAGACTTCTTTTGACCACTTTACGAATTTCAGCTCAAATTCCATATAAATGGGAATTTGGCACCAACTTGAAATTCAAAAAATGTTTCAATTTTTTTCAAATGAGAAGGCCAAATGATCTGGATTCCAAAAAACCTTCATAATATTGGTCTTCTTGATTGTTGATTTCAAGGTGTGTGAGAGTAATCACCAATTTTTCAGGATCCCCAACAGATAAGGAAAACAACTATGGTTCTTGATATTTTAGGAAACACTTCAATATATCGTGCAAAAGTCTACTTTCTATTTCTCGACCCTTTTTATGGCTTCAAAATTAGTAAATTAGGATGATCCGAGATCAGGTCAAATTGACGTTTCTTTTACTTTTTAAAATCGCCCCGACTCGAAGTTTAAATTTTGGGGAAAATAATGCAGAGCTTCCTCGAAAATATTTTCTGATGACGAAGGGATCTTCATGAGGAATTCAAAGTCAAGTGAATATTTAGTGATAAAGCTTCTATTTCTCATCAGACTATTACACCGGCTTGATTTATATTAAATTTTTGAGAATATATGCAAATTCCTCTTATCGGTTCAAATGGTTTTTAGTGATGATAATAATTTCAGAAATTAAATTGTCTATTAATTTTTTCTCTTTTAAATAGGTGCAAGTATGAATTACATATTAGAACTCAGTGGGTTTAAATAATAAATTTTTTAGAGAGGTAGGTACTGTACCAATTAGGACATTCCAATCTCGAAATTTATTTCATGAGTTCAATCTAACTTTTCAGCTTAACAAAGAACGTTCTCTAACTGGCTTAAATCCTAGCTTACGATCAGAGGGAAGATGTTTTAGAGGTTATCTTGTTCAGGTTTTCTCTAATTAGAACTCTTTGCAATTACAGAAAGATGTCGTTGCAAATTGTACCCTGCCGTGCTCTTTTTATTCCTATGAGAGTGATCGGTCCACGTCAACATGGCCCACGAAATCTCACCTACTTCACTGGATCAATAAAATGGAGAGGGATAAAATTGTCAAATTCGATTACTACACTCAAGTGAAAAAGATGAAAGATGAAAAGGTTAAAGCGGAAGCCTTGCATAACTCGTCGATATTGGAGAAGAACATGCTCGCCCTCATGTTGATCAAGCCCAACTCAAACGTTCAAAAGGTAGGAAATTATTTGTTTTCAAATTTTCTCCAGCAGTTAGCTTAGTTGTGATTGTAAATGTTCAAGAATGACTTTAGATTCAATGTTATTGGTCGATAGCTATCTGAGTTTTTCATCCATTGAACCAATCAGAGTTGAGTAAATTATAATTCAATAAGAAAAACACCTTTGAATGAAGTTTAATAACTCTGAAACCAGAAATCACATGGATTTAGATGACACGTCATTGGAAAGAACATCTAATTTAAAATATATTGTCATTTTTCGATAAAAATTATGTCGAGACGTAATTTGTTTATTTTTCTCTTATCAAGGTTGAAGAGAAAGAAGTCATTTCTTTGACCTCATTCCTGTCACAGACCGGCGGTCTACTCTCCATCTGGATAGGCCTATCAATGATTTGTGTTGTCGAGGTGATTGAGTTAATGATCAACATTTGGGAACTCTTTCGTGGGAGAAACTCAAATCTGCACGATGAAAGCATTCCAAATCAATCTGCTTTCAGTCCAATGACACGTCTAACGAAAAGTTCACCCCTCGATCAGGAGGATGTAGAGGAGAGGACCTCATCCAACTTGTTCGAGTTGATTGAGAAAAATCCTTCTGATGACAGGGATTGCTCAGCATTGACCCTTAAATCCTCAACTTGTGTATAGTTTCCCGAATTTTTATCATCCCTGCCAATTATAAAATATTCCCGCGCAAATCAGTCATATAAACCATTTGCGTACGATAAATTTATTAGATAATTTCAATAATCTAGTAATATGATATTATTTGTCTGTAAATTCATATTGAAGTTGTAAAAGAAATCAAGAGTCAAGATAATCTCTTTTTAATATTTCCTACCTACTTTCAAGTAGATTGTTTTTTGTTTTTTATATATTGAGCGTGTATGAGAGGTCATTTATTTAAACAGAATCAATTACAAAAATATATAATTATTAACACATTCGATCAAGCAGTCAACTGGACAGACGAAGAACTATTGGCATTGCCTTGGGTTGTGTTGGTTTCCATGTCTGATTTTTTGGCAATGTTTGGATTCACCCACTTTAGAGAATGACTATTACTACCCATGTTGCGGTGATCATAGTAACACAATGGACGATTTCGACACTGACTACCATAACGACACGGTATTCCAGCAGTTGACTTGGCCAAAATCTGCTGCTTTGGTATAATTGGATGGATGTAGGGACAGGCTAAGTTTGTACAATTTGGGAAAAATTTACATGACATGGGAGTAGCCAGAGTGGCTATTTTTGGCTTTGAATGCAGGTAAATGCAATCTGGTCGTGTACATTCTCCATCGTACTTACACTTTGGATGAATGTACAAACAGGTGGAGGCTGAGTTTTTGCAATTTGGAAACGCCTTACACTGTTCTGTTGGATGAATAAAGTTACACTCTTCTGGCTTGTTACAATTAGGCCAGAAACGGCATCTTTCCAGATTTCTGAAATTTGAAAAGCTGGTTAGATATTTTGTCCCAGGATTCATCTGACAAAGTCTTGAAATTAAAAAAAACTCACTCAGGCAAGTGATTTGAGGATGAAATATCTTCCTTATCAGTCATTACAGGACTGGAGAGTTGGATTCGTTTAGCCTGAACAAAGTTGTTATCGCCATCGGTGTCCATTAGATCTTGAGAAGGAACGACCTTGGGACCAAGACGAGATTTTATATCAGGTCTAGTTCTCTTGGTTCCTGTCTGAATGGGAGTCTCTTCGTCTCTGGCATCAGATTCCATTTGATTGGTATTATTATTTTTACTGCTACGTCTTTCACTGCGATGACCGATACGACTTCTAAAAGTTAAATTTTTATGTTAAAAACGATAGCCAAAAAGAAAAAAAGAATAATTTACTTTACACTGCCTCGTTTTTCGTGAATGCTAGTTTGAGCTTCAGCAACAGCTTTTTCAAAGATTTTAGAGCTAAAATCATGGTGTCTGGGCCTGCGTAAATGATGGCTACTTTCAGGTTTATTTACGACTTTGATGCTACTCTTGGGATAATCTGGAGACGTATCCTCGATATCCTTGTAGACAATTAATTTTCGAGATTCGGCCTCTTGTTCGCGTGCATCCTCCTTGTCAAATTCGTTCTCTGAGTTGAATGAAACAGAGAGAATATCTTTATTAAAATTATTGTGTGGAGAACGAGATCTAGTTTTTTCTTCAATACGACCGGAATTAGAAGACTTTTTCTTTTTATCTCCAGATTTTTTACGTCCCTTGGATTTAAGAAGGTCGTCATGAAGCCAGTTACAAAACTTTTCTGTGTCGGAACTCAGGAAGAGTTGGAGATCTTCAATCATCATTTCTTTCGACTTTTTATTGGCAACCATGACCATTATATAATCGGGTAGCTCATCATCAACAAATGCTCCAAGCTCTTTAAGCTTTTCTCTAACCTGGTCCTTAACAGAATCGTTCAACATTTTTTAATTACTATCTATTATTAAAACAGAAATTTACTGCTTTGAACTGCTTATTTTTGTTTCTTTTGTTATCTTAGGAGTAATATTTAAAATGTTGTTGAAAATAAAAACTTTGGTCGGAAAGCAGATTGAAGTCAATGTAGACAGGGATAGTCAGGTTAAAGAAATAAAAAAAATGATTGAACAGAAAGAAGGAATACCACCTGCTCAACAGCGTTTAATTTACGCCGGTAAACAATTAGAAGATGATAAACTTGTCTACCAACATAGCATCGAAGGAGGAGCTGTTCTTCATCTCGTCTTGTCTCTCAGAGGAGGTCTCTAAATGCCAAAGTTATTTTTATAATAAACAAACTGAAAAGATATCAATCGAGTACACTTAATTTATTGTAAATGTCGTCTATTCGAATTACACCATCAATAAAGTTCCTTTATCAAACCAAAATTCTCCTCATTATCGTCATTCTTACAAATTAATACCTTTCTCTACTAAATTTACAACTATTTTATGATCATGAATCATGCATTTCACCAGATGTAAAACTTTTCTGATGTTATTATATGCACTGTAAAAATACACCAATGAAGATGAAGAAGCATTCTCTAACATGTCTCTATCTAATATTACTAGCACAAACTATTTGTATTTGCATCAAGTAAGATCTAATAATAATTATTATTTTATTCTCTACACTTTAAAACAAGATATAAAAAGATAGATATTAATAAATAATTCATATGCTCAAAAAATTCATGAGTCATTTGACTAGTCTAAACTCAACCTTCCTGGTCCTGTTTCTAATTCTTGTCTTTTTCACACCAAATTATAGAGCTATCAGTGTTCTTTATCATCCAAACTATTCGAATTATACAAATATTGTCGAAATTCTCAATGAGAAATCTGTCTACCTTTTATCGGATGAGTAGGTTCAGTTTTATCAATGAGCAAAACATTTTGTCTAGCTCCACTATTCTCAAGGTTGACTTTGACCAGTGGAAAATAGAGAATGCCATCAATATAAGAGATTTATTCAAAGATGTTTGTTAGCTCTCTTTACTTGTAAATTTATAGTTTAGAAAGTTACATCAGAAAATCACCCATTTCGGCCTGACAAATGATGGCAAGAAGATATGGTACTGTTTCTCCATTGTAAAGGATGAAGATCACCTTGATAAGATCCTCTCTCGGTGTGAAATGCCATCAGTGGAAAATATAAATAGCCTCTTACTGGAATGGAACAATGACTTCTTTGCCTCTAATGATGTTGGCAAAACGGTTGTCCTCAATAGTGACAATGGCTTCCTCTACACTGGCATCTCAAGGAATGGAATTCTATCCCTCCATAAAACCCTCATGCCGAGGCTAGATGGTAAGAAGGAGTTTGCCAAGAAACAAATATCAACGCCAGTTCATCTTGGATTCTTTCGAGGTTAGTTCTGTAAAAAAAATAATCGATAAATAAATAAATAAATTTTCTCTAGAGCCAGCAGAATTCATCGACTCATTCGAAACTAATAAAACAGTTTTCTTCGTCATTCGTGAGACATGCAACCGACCAGGCTGTAATACGGAGTTTACATGCACTAATTTGATAAGAATTTGCAAAAATGATCATGGTTTCAGTGCTAATAATCACAATCGAGAGTTTATATCATACTCAAAAGTAGAGTTAAAATGTAAATTCAACCAGGAAATCATCTTGACTGTTGGCCTCGATTTGTCATTTGTGCCCGAGGATGAACGTCTCTTTATTTCGTTTACGTCTGAAAGGTAAGTCTTGTTACTTAACCATTTCAACACAGCCTTACTTGAAAAAAAGTTAACTATATTACAAGATAAGCAAGATATACAATATATAATAGAGATTTATTGAAAATAATTTATAAAAGGTTTGTCTTCTAGAAGAATGATAATTTTCTTTGACATCTGGTTTATTGTTTGGTGTTTATAATTTAATAGGTTGAATTCTTTGAGTCTAAATCTGAGGGGATGTAATGTCTGGAGAAGGACTGTGAATCTGATTGGACGAAAATGTCTCTTTACCAGTTAGCTTGACTACCACTTTTGTTGAGATAAGCCTTGGGTAGTGCTCTGTTGAATTCATTATGGCCACAACTGTATCAGTTACTCAGTCTTTCATAAAGAAATTCTAGCCAATAATAATATTGACCAGTTTTGCCCATCTTGAAAAATTCTAAATTAGAGTTTTCGAGTTATTGGATAAAAACTAAAAACCTGACTTGCAGGGCTTTGCCTTTTTATACACAAGAATATAAACGAGATAGAAAAACAAAAATGACATTCTCTTGTCCAGGAATAAATTCTTAACAAAGAAGAAAAGTTATTTTTCGAAATTTTTCAACATCAAGTCAATTTTGTGAAGGTTGTAGGAAAGAAATCTACCAAAACTCGGATGCAAAGCATTCAAAGCGTAAAAAAACCTTTTGGGAAATTATGATCCTGTAGAATATTTTCATTGACGAATCTCTATTTTTTAACACCTATAAAAACAAAAGGCTTCATGTGCAAGTTGGCGCTGTTTGTGTCTACGAACTGAACGAAATAGAAGAGGCCTTTGATGGGGGACGAATTAATCGGAAAAATTCCAAACTAGCTTCTAATCAACATCCCAATGTCTGTGAGAAGCTCGATGGTTTTGACTTGAGCCAGGAAAATGTTGCTGAAATCCACGGCTTCTACAGTGAATTCTTTCAGGTTGAAAAGTCATTGGCTAAGAACAGTATTCTGAGTCGGCCAGAGTCCATGGAAACGGCCATAAATCCTATGGATATATCCTTTTATCAAGTTAACGTTGACAGAATCTACAGGAACGGGTACATCCTATATTTTGGCGGAAGTACAACTGTCTTTCGCCATGTATTCATCTTTGAAGATCACGGAAACTTTACCCATTGTCAGTATGACTCATTCTCAGTTGATAAAGAAACCTTTGAGGTTATTCTAAAAGTACATCTCTCCAAGCTACAAGATGCCTTCTACGTCCTCACCAATCACCAGGTTATTAAGCTAGAGAAAAATTATCCTGCCAAATGTAACCAAAGCGTACTGCCCCATCTACCGGAAAGGAAACTCGAATGCCATGAAAGCTCATTGTATTGTACCTGGTTTAAGTCAAAAAACAAGTGTCTATCAAGTAGTGAACACGAGAACCTAAACAGACTTAAAGATTATTGCCTAGCCAAGTCAATAGTTCCTGAGAAGAGATACCAACCCTTTGATGTAGTGATGATCCCAGAGGCTCCTCACGACGTCAAGCTGAAATGCCAATTTGATGTTTGCGGTAATTGCAGAGACAAACTCGACGAAAAGATCATCCTGAGAAATTGCACTGGTCAACCTCGATGGTCTGGGTGGAGTAACTGGTCCATGTGCTATGGTGACTGCTCAAAACGATATCAAACTCGAAAGAGAGTTTGCTCTGATCTATTTTCCAAGGGCAATCTTTATAGAACTGATCAAAGTCGATCTTACTATGAACAAATAAAGCAAATATCTTGTCGTCTTAATGAGACAAATCCATCTAACCGAGTGACAGTCTCCCCTGATGGTCGCATTGTCGAGATACAAACACGCCAAGACTGTCATTTATCGAAGGAACATAAATGCCCACGATTCAAGAGGAATTCCAACCTGATCCATTGGTCTGAGTGGACAGCCTGGTCAGAATGTCATCCAAGAGAAGAGGGCCATTTCATCAGCCGATATAGACAGTGTATTGAGTATGAAGGGGTCAGCGATAAGACCAATGTTGTCAAGGACAGCCTTTGCTCATTGGACTCGTCTGAGGAGTTGAAACCTTGTCAAAAATCAACCAGATCTAGTAATTCCTTAATCATTTAATCTCATGATCGAGATTGAGCTGCTTGCTTCAATGATTTTATGTAGTATTTTGTTTTTTTTATAGTGAATAGTCAAACCCTGTCTGAATGGACTGAATGGTTTCACAATTTCGGCCATGACTCGCAACTAGACCAGTTTCGGATCTCCTGTGAAATTGATCGAGAATATTCCAACGATTTTGTTCTTATCATGGATAATGATCACGAAACCAAGTTTTGCAATGAACAAGAAAATGAGCCTTGCACAATCGTTGTAGGTAAGTCATAAAAATTTTTAGCTACACAATTTCTCATTATGCCAATATTTGTGCCAGTATAATAGTAACTTGCTCAATATTAACTTTGTAAACTCACTTGGAAATTTGAGTTGATATCATATCAGGAGTTCTTTTTCCATTTCAAATACAGTGGTTTCCCTATTTTTCATCCATAATTATAACCATCATACCTATGAGTGGCATCATGTTTTTACAAGATATTTAGGCTTGTGGTCGAAATAATCTGATCAGATTTGGTCTCAGATTCGTAATTTCTAGTACAATTAACCTTCTCTTTCAGATAAACTTAGATTTTTCGTGCGATTCCTTCGTTCACCCACGCTGTTAAAATCTTTTAAAATGTTATACAAACAGTTATGATTTGAACATCATTCAATAGAGAATTAAAAACTAGACGAGGATGCCAAAATTCAATGTTCTATCCCAATATTTTATTTAGAAACCATCCTTTCTAAATACAAGATTTATTTTGTACCGTCCAAAGTAGAACATGAGAAAATAAAGTATTTACCAAATAAAAATTGAAAAAAATTCGGCATTCATTTGAAAATTTTTGATTTCCAAGCACTAGAAGATCGATCATGATTAGATAAACTAAGAACTCTATTTCTAGAAGATAATCCAAGCAGTTCAAATGATGGTGGAAGAGATCCTGAAGCCTATCAAATTGTCAATCCAAAATGGTCCAACTGGTCCGAATGGGTTAATGAAGTGCACATGGAGAGTTGTACAAATTCCAGTATTTTCCAAATGGACCCTCAAATGAAGAGTAATCAAAGGGCAAAGATTAAACAGACAAGGATACGAATTTGTCTCCTCCACGACAGGACTGTTGGCAAGGAGTTTTGCATGAAAAATGATGAAAAGTCATCCTTTGAAGAGAGGCAAGTTGAAGTTGATCCCCATGAAATTTGTAAAGGATCTGAATCTTTCTGGTCGTGTTGGTCGGAATGGGACAAGTGTAAGGCAAACACTGATACTGGCCTCGTAAGTGTATTCCTCGTTAAACACAAAAAGTATTATTTTTCAATAATTACTTACAAGTAACTACTATAAATTATTAAAATAAATTAACTAGTAAATAGTAATTTAGGTAGTTTTTAGTAGGGCAGTAAATTTGCTATATATATATATATATATATATATTTGCTGGACAATATAGTTAGTATGTGATAGGCTGAAGTAGATGTGGAAAGAACTTTTTCAAAAATACTTTTGTAAAGTACGTAAATTTTTCTTGAAAATTATACCATTTCGAATTCGTATAGATTAAGTTGAAATTGAAATTGAATAAAATATTATTAAAACAGAGAAGGCCAACACCTTTTTGTGATTTTTCAAAAATTTTGTATCTTGACTAATTTTCTTAAGCCTGTCTCTGATACGTATCAATGAACAAGAGCACTCTTCCGTTTCATCTAGAGAAATTTTCATATTTAATGTCGAATCAAATAACTACAATATCGAAGAATTTTAATCTCATACTAATTTAAAATGGGAATTTCGACACCTGAAAGTGGAGTAAATATTCTCAAATGTGAATTTTGTACTAACGAAAACTACTGAAAACAGTTTGGCGGAGTCTCACATAACTAGAGGATTCGGATGATACCTAAATTCTCGATCAAATAATGTCAGCAATGCTGATTTCGGCTGAATTTGAATGAAATAAAAATCAGATGGCGCTTATTTTGGCGTAAAATTTCTGAGATGGTGCTTGTTATATTTTTTCGATTTGGCACCAAATTCCCAAACTTCACCAAATTCGAACTTTTATATTGATTTTAAAAGTGGGAAGGTGATCAATTGAAGTTTTTGAGGATGGTAATGAATTTGAGAGAAAAGGAATGAGGAGAAATTAGTACAAAATGAAAGAAGAAGAAGAAATCGAAAAAAACTACGTTAGAACTTTATAGGAAGGGTTTACTAGATGTGAGATTTTGAGAAAAAACTCAATGTTGTCAAGACTTTATTTCCTACCAAAGACACACAAAATAGACTGCGAGAACATACCACAAATCCTACCCATGAGACCAATATTAGGGTAATTCAAAATTTTATTTTCCCCGAACAATGTTCCATACCTTAATCAAAAATAGATGTTGTAACCATGAAAAACACATTTTTGAAAATCAAAATGAAAATTTTTCATGTTCTGATATACAAAAATCCCATTTTCCCTAAAATCATCAAAATTTACCTAATTTCCTGGGACTTTCCTCCGACATGTGAAAGAACACTCAATTTTTATTATAATAAATAAGATTTTTATTTGAAAAAATTAGTAAAATAGTTATGTGAATCTGGTAAAAAAAGTTTGCAATAATATTTACAATCTGTGAGATTTTTTGGTTTTCAAAAACGTTAAAATTTAATTGGAATCTGTGTCTGAGGGGGTGCAGGGTAGTCAATAAAATTGTAAAACCTCTTGATGAGCGTAGATGATAACAGCGGTCAGGAGGAGGAGGAATCTTGTGGTAAAGTGCTGCAGAAGAGGCAATCCTTCTCATCCAAATAGGGTCGAGATTTGATCTGTTCCAATCAATAGTAGGCTTAATCAAGAGAACCAAAAGAATTGTTAGTGAAGAAGAATTCTTAAATGAGATAGATGAAATAAAACTGCGATTAAAAGAAAATGGATACCCAGACAATTTTGTTCGAAAATATATAGAAAAAGCTTTGGAAGACGAAGCAATCAATCAACCCGAAATACAGGAGGAACAAAATGAATCGACTATCCAAATCTACGTCAAACTCACGTTCAAAGGAGATGGTTTCAGCCACAATTTGAGAAGAAAATTGAACACACTAGTTAATGAAAACTATAACGAAGTACAATTGAAGGTTGTATTCAACACAACTCGTCTGTTCAAATTTCAACTCAAAGATAAACTTGAACCAAAAGAGCAGTCAAATCTCATCTATTGTTTTCAAGCTACATGTGGTGCCAAGTATATAGGAAGAACCGAAATAAGACTTGCCATCAGAATACAAGAACACCTCAACAGAAAGAGTTCTTCTATAAAAAGACACCTAGAACAATGTGGTTGCCAGGCTAATGAAGAAAATTTCAGAATTCTATTCAAATGCCCAGATGACAAGCAAATGCATATTAAAATTCGAGAAAAGTTCTTAATCATGAATGAAGATCCCAATTTATGCATACAAAAGAACCATCTTCATGACTTGCAACTACCTTGGACAAATTGATTTTTAATTTTTCTTCTCTATACTTGAACAAATCAATGGAGAAGTTTTTTTGTTTTTCATCAATTGGAAGTTTTTCTTCACAACTTTACGAATTCATTAACAATTTTTCTTTCAAATTCATAATTTTATAAGCACATATCAGACCAGGATTACAGATTGATAAGACCTGGCGAAATACGTATTTCTCTTCAATAAAGTTCTTTTTAAAAACATCCAATAATGATACTGGAGAGTTTCAATTTTTTAAATTGTAACACTTGTAGGTTACATAACAACGAAACTCCGTAGTCGAGATGGGGTAGAATACATAGTTTGAGTAACAGCAGTCTTAGGTCTGGTGCATGAACGAATTTTTGAAGGAAGTACGATTTGATTCTTAGGGACTTATGGATGGTTACTGCATGAACTGAGGTGTCAAGTTTATTATTATAATTGAGTCCCAGGTCCTTTATCTGAGATACCAATAAGGGAAGAAGATTTGTCTTCAGTTGAATGTTGGGTGAAAGACAGAGAATTTTTGTTTTGAGATGGTTAAGGGACAGTCCAATTTGAGCGAGTTGTAAGTCTAAGTGATTGAGTTCTTGCTGGATTATGTCAGAATTCTGATTAATGGGACATAAAATCTTAATGTCATCAGCATATTTAAAATATGTTACATCAGGAGACGAGTGAGTTATCTGTGCAAAAACAAGATTGGGCCCAATTGTGGATCCTTGTGGGACTCCGGAGCTTATTTGGGATAGGGCTGATAAAGGAGAATTCCAGAGTGAGGTTGATGATGTATGAGTTAACCGTATTTCTTATGAGAGAATCTTTGATGACATTGAAAGGTAATTTGTCAAAAGCTTTTGAGATATCGACATATATAACAGCAGCTGAGTCGATGAATGATATGATATTTGTGGCAGTTCTTCGGCCTTGAACAAATCCATGTTGGGAAGGATCAATATTACAATCAATTTTTCATGTTCTGATATACAAAAATCCCATTTTCCCTATAATCATTAAAATTTACCTAATTTCCTGGGACTTTCTTCCGACAGGTGAAAGAACACTCAATTTTTATTATAAGCCCTACTTTTATTCAAAATGTTGCCAAAACTATTCAAAAATCTCAATTTTGTCCTTTCTCGTAGTGAAATTCATTGGCGCGTGTTCAAAAATTGTCATCTTCAATCGAGATTTTGTATATCAGAACAAACTCGAAAACGTATAGTTTTCTAGGAAAAATGCTCAGTTTTCGATAATCTTCAAAATGAGATTAAGGCTGGGAAATGTTGAAAAATTTGGCCTACTCTAATCTATATATATATATGTCAGCAAGTCCGCAACACAATTTAGCGAAATGGTTATTGAAAATTTTGAAACCAATTCATGACCACTTCAACCGATATGTAGCTACAGATGTATTTCAATTCGTCGAAAGAGTTAAAGACTACCAGGTAGGATCCAGAGAAATGATATCATTAGATATCAATGCGTTATTCCCAAACATCCCTATAGAAGAAACCTTGAATATTATAGGAACATATGTCAACAATAACAGAGACATTTTTGAGTCAAGTGGAGAGGAAATCATCAAGATATTCTCCAAAGAGTTATAAAAAAGGATTAATAATAGGACTTGAATAGGATCAAAAGAATAGTTAGTGAAGAAGAAGTATTGAATGAGATTAATGAAATCCGAAGAAGACTGGAAGAGAACGGTTATCCTGAAAGATTTGTTCAAAAATACTTACAAAAAGAACAAACTGAAGAAGCTATCCCTATCTACATGAAACTAAACTTCTTGATGGATTCAGCTATGAACTAAGGAGAAAACTGAATTTGCTTCTAAATGAACATTACAATGATATACAATTGAAGGTTGTATACAAAACCACCACAAGTCTGTTCAGATTTCAACTCAAAGACAAGCCGAAAAAATCGGAACAATCTAATCTCATTTATCGCAGAATTTTGTAGGATACTTTGAATAAATAAGAAATTATGAGTGGGGGCATATTGCTCAATAGAAATAGCAAAAATAAACCTACCAATAAGAACAAAGAATTCTATCTGAAATGGAATAGCAAAAGAGGGGCATATCATGTTTTATTGCTAAAAAATACCAAAATCTTCTTGATTATAATCTATAATTATCAGAAATTTCAGAGAGAGAAAAAAATATACCGACTTATTCTTATCAAATTCTATTTATCGAATCCAAAATAGCAAAATTACTGCCCTAATGATGATTAAAAGGACATTTCCATGGCCAAAATTCTCTTCTTCTCATTTGACCTCTTATTTTTTTATTTTTATGTGTGTATTTTGGATACTTTTCTAAAGCTATTTTCGATGAATTTGGGAATTCATGATTTTCACAAAAATCTAATCTTTTCATCAAGGTATCGAAATTTTTGAAAGATTTTTTGGTGACTGATTCAAAATGTACACTTACTGAGAAAAAGAATTTTGAAAAAAAGTTTTTCTTGGAAAATTTTAGAGATATTTTAAAATTTGAGATGGCGCGATTTTTTTAATTTTTTAAACTTTAAAAAAAATGTATAGGAGTAAATATTTTCTTTGTCTAATAAAGATCATGAAAAGTAACGTTTGATTCCTCTCAGACCTTGAAATCAACAAAAAATTTTAACTCCAAGTTTAAAAAAATTTTTAAATCGCGCCATCTCAAATTTTAAAATGTCTCTAAAATTTTCCAAAAAAACTTTTTTTCAAAATTCTTTTTCTCAGTAAGTGTACATTTTGAATCAGTCACCAAAAAATCTTTCAAAAACTTCGATACCTTGATGAAAGAATGAGATGATATGTTATTTTTTGTTTTGGGGATTAGTGTTCATGTCTTTTATTCTCTCTAATTTGATGCGGACAAGTCACGCATCTTGCCTTAGGCATAAAACAGTCTATTTACAATCTATTAAAGAAACAATCCAATCATGTAAGGCTCAGACCACTGGACCAACTCTCCTTTTGTGGTGTTCTTCTCATGTGCTATATTTCTCAAGATATATTATACATGAGGATATCAGTGGTAAAAATAGAATTGCCCCTTTTACAAGAATCAAATTTCATTATCAAAACCAATCTTTTATGGGGGAAAAGATCTAAGCTTACTTAAGGGAAAGATCCTAAGGGGGGAAGATTAGGAGAGATAAAGAATCATTGATCAAGATATTATAATAAGCTTTTTACCGTTTGTGTTGTTTCTTGCTAATCTCGTCAATCTATCCAGAAATTAGGCATTCCAAATGGGTGGACATTTTTCAAAATCATCTCACACCACTCATAGAACGACGAATTAAAATTTGGACAGTTTTGGCGTGAAAAAGCCTGAAACTCATATAATGACCGAGATTTTAGTCATAACTTGGTTGAAATTCATTGACGTGCAATTTGATAAGAACTCTGGATTTTAAAACATTGATGACTATACTAAATAATGCTCAGAAATCACTTTACACCTTGCTGAATATGAAAAAAAATCATTCACTTTTACGTTGGAAAAAATTCAAATTGCCGAAAATTCCCATTTTTTCAAACTTTGAGTTTAAAGGTTTTTCTGATTTTAAAGTTGCTTGATATGAAGTTGGGAATCTATGGTTTTTACAGAAATCTCGATTTTTTCATCAAGAATTCTAATTTCTTGAAGATTTTTTGAAATCCTACTCATGTTGCCCACTTTTACTAGTTGAAGATGAAAATTTATTTTTATGAAAAATATGGCCATTTTTAAAATTTCAATTTGCCGCCGAAATTCCCATTCTTTCGAACTTAGAACCGAAAATTTTTATTGATTCCAAAGTTTGAGGGTGATCAAAAGGAGTTTTTCAAGATCAGGATCTCGAACGCAGAGAAGCTTAACGATTAGGACCAATGAAACTTTGAACAAGAATAGTTTATCAATTAAAAAACACATTGATAGATGCGGGTGTGAGACGAACGAAAGTAATTTCAAGATTGTATTTAAAAATTCAAGCGACCAACTGACCAATTAGCTTTAGAATAACTCGTCATTTTTCAGGAGTCTTTCAGGGATCATCTAAATTTTCTAACAGTAAAAATGATCAAAAAATACAAAATTCGAAAAAGGCCGATAACTTGAGATTTGAAAATATATCTGTTTTTCTTCACATCATAAAGGCGGACTTCATGATCTAGATTTCAAAAGTATCTTGATCGAATTCAGTTTCTTGATAAATTCCCATCTTCATGTATTCAACTATAGTTTTTACTAACCTTTCATTTACATTATATAAAAATATGCGCCTTTGTGGCCTCAGTGTAATTTTTTTCATCCATTTCAGATTGACATCAAGACTGATTTTCATTCCCCCGGCTGTGTATGGAAAGATTCTGGAATGCATCGTCGATTTCGACAGTGTGTCCAGTCGGACCAGTCCTTTCCTGCTGATAGTTCCTCGTGTGCTGGGGATAAGGAACAAGTGGAACCATGTCGATGGCTCTTCAAGGGCAATCCAAACAAATGTTCGCCCGGTAAGTTTTCAATTTAATCGATAGAAAAGTCTTTTTTGACATGTTGAGAAAAATTTCCGGAAACTTAGAAGAATTTTGAAATTTGCCTTTACAAAATTCTCTTGTCAGTTTACCGAAAGAGAATCTGTGGGGGCAAACATAACCATAAAAAATAATATCATAAGCCTCGTTCTTTAGTTATTGGTCGAAAACAGTTGTGATCAAGAATTCTAATTTGTTCAAGAGTGTTTGGAATTCTCATCTTAATCATATTTTACCTACTTTTACCATTTGAAGAAAAAAAATTTAATCAATGAAAATATGGTTATTTTTCAAATTTCGATTTGGCGCCAAAATCCTATTTTTTTCAAGAGAGAAACTCTTTGAACTCTGTTTTTAGTTGAGCTACAGATAATTCAATGAGTAAAAGGGGTTGATGCCAGTTTTGAGAATATAGCGCATAGTCATCAGCTTTTACATGCCAGATTTATATAAAGAAAATTGTGTACAAAATATTGATTTTAATCTTGTTGATTGTTCTCTGATACGTGTGTACTAATCATAACATAGACTCTTTGGGATATACATGTAAGAGTGAAACATATCCCTATCACGTTTGATTATTAGGTGTGAATATAATGGTTACATTTGGGAAAAATATTTGGTGATCTTGTTTTGTCCTAGGTCATCGTCTGATATGTTTCTTTTCCTTGAGGTTGATACAAGTGTTGGTTGCGAATTCGTCAGTGTTTATCTTGGTAGTACAAGTGGTTTCACGAATTTCCTTTGGATACATAGATTTGGCACATACTCTTGAGCAAATTTGAATGTTTGATGAAAAATTCGAGATTTTTGTAAACTACATTTATTTCCAATTTCATATCAACCAAACAAACAAGCCCTATGAATTAAAAATAGTCTCATAATTTGAGATAATTCCCATTTGTTCTAGGGATTTCCGTCCATTCACTGATTTCCCATATTCACGCTAAAAATATTTATCAATGTATTAAGGCATGGAAAATTGTTGGCAGATAGTAAAATTTTTTTCTAGCCTAATGTGGATCATTAATCGCACCTCCCTCACACACAATATAATACTTCCTCCAGGTAATAACGTGGAATAAATCTAAACTAGTCTAAATTTATATTTATTACAACAAAGGCCTTGAATCATCTTGTATTAAAATTATTTAGAAGAAAATGTTGATCGACATTGGTCAAATTGGAGTGAATGGTCGAAATGTGACCCGGACCATTATTATCAATATCGTTGGCGTAAATCTTCGAAAACCAAGCTGGATTATGACGAGGAGAAAAGAGATTGGATCACCTTCAAGACCTGTCTCATCGCTGAAGATATAATTCCAGAGGAAATAAGCCGTAGCTTCCTTCATGATAAAACTCTTGAAATTCTAGGCGGCCAATTAACTGATTCACAGTCTGATACAGTCAACAGGGCCAGTATATTCGGATCGAATCAAAACTTTTCATCATACTTGATGAGCTCTTTGTTGTGTTTACTCGGGGGCATTCTAGTCGGTGGTCTTTTGACTTTATGCCTTTATTTTTATGATAAATACAGGTCCAAGACGACAAAGCCAAATCCTCGAAAGCCTTCTATTCCTGTTGATGAACCTGATGACGTGACAAGCAAGACCCAGCCGCCTATCCTGTAAGTTAATTAGAATAAACTGATTTCCCTAGGGCTGTGGAGAAGCATCCTATTTCTGATGAAGACTCCTATTCTATGGATCCCTATGAATTAGACGAACGTTCACCACCCCCTCTAAATGATAGACTCGAATCTCTCCTCCTTAACAAGTATGATGATTTTCCCAAGCCGACATCTGTTCTTGGTCCACCAGGTTGGTTTATCCTTGCTCTAATTTTCTAGTCCCTAATCATGCCACTTGGCCTAGAAATTATAATCAGACGTTTGAAGAAGAACCCAACGTGAATCATATGATTCATGAATTGGGTGTACCGCCAGAGATGCCACTTTTATCAGGGGAACGGGAAAAGCTCTACAATTCCTTCAAGGATCCCTCATAATGGTCAAATGAAAAAGGATGAGTTTCCATTGATAAAAAAGTTCTATTCATAATATTTTTTAAAAGATAATAATAATAATAGCGCTGGTTTATATATTCAAATTTATTCATACACATTAACATGCGGAAACTTATAACAATCTCAAGATGATTAAAACTCATGTTTTTCTAATTATTATAAAAAAGATTTATTATTTCCATTGAAATCTTTTCCCAGCTCCAATAGCCATGAAGAAATTTATTTTATTTAATCAAACGCACAATAGCTCATTGTTTAGAAGACAAAAATATGCTTCATTTTTGATTGGCTGAATACTTGTTTATAAGAGGATTGATCTTTGTCTCTGAGAGAAAATATGAAATCTGTAACTAGAGTTTTCATCTTCACTACACTGGTCTTTATCGTATTAGCCTTGAGTCAAGTTAATGCAATCAATCATCACGATGGACAGATTGGCGAAAGGATGAAAGACGAATTGGAATCATTTTACGACTCTGATGGACCTGATAACATGTTCAAACGAAAATTTTGGAAGAGAGCTCCATTTTGGTAAACCGAATAAAACTTGTATTATTCCTACACTCAACAACATTATTTAACAAGCGATGATACAAACAAGAGATAAAAAGAATTCATTTTTTTCTGAACATTTTATTTTTTTACTAATATTCAATAGTGACTTTTGATAGGAGATGGGCTTCCTCACCTCTGGTGACAGCATCAACAAACTCTTCGAAAATTTCAATTCCTTCTCGCATAGAAGTCTTTTTGTAGGGGTGAAGGTTCTCCGTGTTCTTGGCCAACTCGTCAAGAACTCGGGGTAAAGTTGGCACTGATTCCAAGCTAAACTTGTCGACATTCTCCGCAAGGAAGGGGACACAGATTTGTCCAGTCTTTGGATGGACACAAAAGGGACTCTTCAATAAATGATTCATGCCTGTGGTTACGTTGGCGTCAAGCCTTGGAAACGAAAAGAATAAAATTATCTCTTTGACAATGTCATGTCTATTCTCTGATTCCAAGAATTGCCGGATTGCTTTCCAACGTTTGAGGGAGACATCATCGGAATCAGAAGATTTATCCCCCAATCCTCTGATTATTTCAGCTTCTTTTGACATTTCTTTGGGAAGTAATTTTATCACCAAATCTAAGCCTTCTTTACGGCCAAAAATATTCTGGCCATTCTTTGTCTTGATGTAATCGAGGAATCGATTATTTAAAAGTGCCAAAGATTTCTCAACAAAGGGATGATTGTAAAAGCTAGATGAGGCTCCCTTGCGTCCAGCGGCTTTAGCCAGACTTAAATAGTCAACAATACACGAGCGAATATTTGAATCAAGATTCCTTGCTTCTCGATCACCGATCCAACAATGGACTCCACGACGACCCGAGAAGATCCAGAGCAGATGCTT
The DNA here is from genome assembly GCA_012064415.1 of Gyrodactylus bullatarudis. Lineage (NCBI taxonomy): Eukaryota > Metazoa > Platyhelminthes > Monogenea > Gyrodactylidea > Gyrodactylidae > Gyrodactylus > Gyrodactylus bullatarudis. The sequence goes on from SSNU01000096.1 coordinate 76,206, forward strand.
GAATCCAAAATCTTCTTTTAGAGCTCTATCGAGGACTACAACAGCATTCTTTGCCAATTTCCAACAAAGGGAGCAAACAAAAGTCTTTGAATTAGGATTTTGCGATCCACAACAGAATCGAATATCATCATAATCAGTTAAATCAATATCAAAAACAAGTTCTCGAGAAATTGGCTTTGGAAAAATTTAATAAATTACCATCATACTTTGTAGCTGGGTGATATAAGGGATCTATGCAGTTTAGGTGAAGCAGTATAGACAGCTCCTATATCGAGTTTAATCGGCACAACTTTGGTTACTTCATCTTTAAAATTCTGCACGGATTTGAAACTTTGATATCTTAGAAAGATATCACCTTCAAGAGTAAAGGATATTTCTCGTTTATTTAGCTAAGATAGATTAAATAGAGCCTTTTACCTTATCTTCATCTATTTTCTTGTCGTATATAATCCATGAGGTGAGTAGATCAAATGGAAATAACTTTTTATAATATATCGCCATCAATTCCTTGGAATAAAACTCTGTCATCTTTGAAATTAAAGAATGAATTTTAAATTCGAATATGTTTCAAACTTTACCAAATCAACATAACGTCGTAATGTTTTTGTTTTGTTAGTTAAACATTCAATATTTTGGCAATATTTAAATATTTCCTTAAAAAAATTAAGCAATAAAATTAAGTTATCAGAACACTTTTACTGATAAATATTTATCGAAATACGTATGAATGATTCAGATTAATATAACAACTGTTAACAATTCGTAAAATAAATGATAAGGATAGATTTGATCGATTAGATTGATTGTAAACTGAATCAAGTTGCATACTCTGCAAATATAAATCATTACATCATCTTTTCATCAACCAATCATTGAATATCTTTTCTCTAGTTTATGATGAACCCCTTGTAATAACAAATTTTAATTCATTTCAACTTCTCAAACGTCATGACCGATTGCTCAAATCTATTAAAAATTAAACCTTATTTTTACGTCCATATTCTTGACAAAAATGACAATATCGAACGTCTCATAATTGGCCCAAAAACTGTTGTTCTCCAAGAACATGAAGAGCTCATAGGTAGTATCCAGTCCATGGTCAAATTAGGCGTAAATGATTTTGCTATCATCCAAAATCCAACAATCAAAGATGAGCAGACCGGTAAAGTTCTCTATGACTCTCATGGTATGGCAAAACTGCAACATGGCGAACTTGAATATCGTTTCTACCAAGAGCCCTTTCCTCTCTACCCTGGGGAAGAATTGATAAGCGTAAAAACAATGGAGATGATTGACCACAACTCTGGTATGATCCTAGAAGTCCTCTCAGACTACACTGATGAAAAGGGAGTCAAGAGATTTTCTGGCGAGTTAGTTCTGGTTAGTGGACCAGGCCTCTACAGACCTCGGAAAGAATTGCGCAAAATTATCTGTACTTCAGCGAAAATGGTTAGACCGGGTACTGCCCTTAGGATGAAAGCTTCTAGAGAATGCGTAGACGCTAATGGGGTTAAGAGAAACTTTGGTGATGAATGGCTTGTCACATCACCCGGCTCTTATCTGCCAACGCCTTATGAACAGTTTATCGAAGTTGTTGAGTCGATTCCCATCAGAGAGAATGTAAGTTTCATCAAGATGATATTTTTACATTGTTCAAGTCTCAGTCTAAGTATTGCAATTCTCTTGAGAAACTAAAATTACCTTCCGTGAAGAATGCTTTTGCCAAAAATCAATATCTCCTAGGTGAATTCAATTCATACACAAAACTCTTTTTTCTCTATCAGTCTAAGTTGAGCAGATCAACTTTATCAGATCAACTTTTTAATCAGATTAACTTTATATAACCCAATTTATTCAGACTGCTCTGCACATGAGATCCCTGCGGACACACAGAGATGAGTTTGACAAGATCCGAAAAAATGGTTCTGAATACCTGATAACCCAACAAGAGACAGACTCCCATACGCCCAATGTCTACGAGGAATTGGTGGGCATTGTCTCTGCTACTGTTCTTGATAAACATCAGTACTGTGTCGTCCTAAATCCTGTGGACGAAAACCTTGTCCCGAAATACGGTTTCAAAAAGCTCATTCGTGGGGAAGCACTGTTCTTTTTGCAGCCTGGTGAGAGCCTAGAGAATGGCATTCAACAGGCTTATATTCTTGCAAATGACGAGGCCTTACTAGTTAAGGCCGAAGAACCTTTTGAAGTTGGTATATAATCAAGGTTTAGAAAGATTTTCTAATCAAATTTTTTTTTTGAAGGATAGAAAATCCGGGGAAAGTTGGATGATCAATGGTCCCACTGCCTATGTACCTCCCATTCAAGTTAAAGTCATAGAGCTGAGACGGGCCATTCCCCTTGACTCACATGAGGGCATCTACGTGAGAAACTTGAAGACTGGCCAGGTTAGGTCTGTGATTGGCCAGACATACATTTTAAACGAGGATGAAGAGCTCTGGGAAAAAGAGATACCTGAAGATATCGAAAAGTTACTCGGACGTGGAACTATTCCCATCGGTATTAATCCATCAATAAGTCCAGTGCCAGGGTTCTTACCAAGTCCACCTATTGTCAAGCACAAAGTAAGTCAACATTCATCTTTCAAATCCATAACTTTTCAAGTTTTGCTTTTCTCTCTCTTAGGTTATCACATTCCGTGTACCTCACAATTCAGCTGTTCAAATATACGATTTCAAAGCGAAAAAAGCCCGAGTTGTCTTTGGACCGGAATATGTGATGCTCGGCCCTGATGAACAATTCACACGTCTCTCGTTGAGCGGAGGAAAGCCTAAACAGCCCAACATGATCAAGTCCCTGAATCTTCTATTGGGTCCTGACTTTTCCACGGATATCATTGCTGTGGAAACGGCAGATCATGCTCGACTCAGCCTCAAGTTATCCTACAACTGGCATTTTCTCATAAAAGATAAATCAAATCAAAAAGAGGCCGCCAAGTTATTCGCTGTTCCCGATTTCATTGGGGACATGTGCAAAGCGATCGCTTCCAGAGTCAGAGGCGTGGTTGCTTCTATACCCTTTGATGATTTTCATAAAGTTTGTTCTATTGACCCTCCATTAAGGTTTCATTGAGAAAGAGATCAAAAAGTATTCATTAAGGAAATAGTATCGTATTCCATTTGAATCAAATTCATTCATCTACGCTTAGCATGCATGCGGTTTTCATATAAAATCAAAAATACCAAAACCAACTGAAAATAGAAAATAATCTTTTTCCGATAGTTATGTGGGGGATTAGAGTGTTAAAAGACACAAAACTTGAGAAGATTTCTATTAATCCAAGGTTTATTTTCTGATAGAATTCCTCAAGGATCATTCGCAAGTCTTTCTTTGGAGTCAATGAAAATAACAAGGTTAATGATAGCTTTTTATTTCCACAAAATAACATGGTTGTCACTAACATTGACGTTCAAACTGTTGAACCTATCGACCAAAAAACTAAAGATTCCCTTCAAAAGTCTGTACAATTGGCCATAGAGATCACGACCAACTCTCAAGAGGCTTCGGCAAGGTAAATCTTACGATGCATGTTGAAAATATCATTCTCTTGTAGGTTTTGTTTTACATTAGTTTTGAGCTGGATCACCGTGATGTCATGAGATTTTAAATAAAAATATGTCAGGGTGTTTTTCTCACAAATAATAATTCGGGCATACTCATCAGTGTGATAAATGATAAATATAGAGGTTTTTACAATTAAATAATTGGATAATATTGTTTCTAACATTAACCAGGCATAGACACATCCTGGTATCTTTTTGTTTGGAAATACCAAGGAAACATGGAACTATCAAACTTCCTTTTAGGTTTCAAATTTCGATAGGACACTCATATTACTCATGACTCATGAATAACTATAATGAGGCCCTTGCATTCTTTCTTCAAAACCAGGAAAGAACTTTATAAGATGATTTTAACTTTAAAGATCGACAATTTAATAAGCTTAACTGTCGTTAAATTTATTGCGTTGCAAAGATAATTAACTACAATTCATTCAGATTGGAATTCCTGAATTTGTTTTTTCTTGATGCTTGTAAGAGATCTCTTGGCTTCATTCGACATTTCTTCCAATCTTCTCATAAGAAACTCCTTAATTGAAATTCCATTTTGGCGTCTCTAAAATCAACTTCTTTTGCTCTAGCATAACCCAAAGTTTCATCTTTCAAATATACACTGAAATGCATCAATTCCAAGCAATAAATACTTTTTAGTTTACCCTACTCCATTGAAATGCACGAAAAGCTATAGAATGACAAATATGGGTGGAAGATTACTAATTAGATTACACTTATTTATAAATTATTTATATTTAATTTAGAACCAACCAGGCTAACATTGGGACCAGCGAGGTATGCGAAACAATGTTATTTTTCTTTTAAATGAGCTAATATGGATTTTCAAAGCAGTAAAAACCATTAAAAAGATTTTTATGGTGATACAGTATGAGAATCTTCACGACTAAATCATATGGGGTATGGACCAAAGCATAAACTGAGGAATTGAAATAGGAGGTTCTCAGTTTTCTTAATAGTTCCGACAGGGAGATCAAAGAGGAAGGAGGCTGCATAGTTCAGAAAGGATAGTATGCACTGCTTGAATAGGAAGAATGGCCGTAGCATAAATCGAGGTGTCAATTTTTTGGATTAATTTCAGTCCCAAGTCCTGAATTTGAGATACCATTAGGAAAATGACATCTGGCGCTAGTGTAATTGTGGTTGATAGCCAGAGTATTTTCGTCTTGACACGATTCATTGATAAATGCTGATTTCAAATCTATTATTATAAATAATCACTGTCCAATCAGGAGCCGCGATCATATACCTTTTTATTTAGAAGAGAAGGAGAACGATTGGAACAAGAGTCTAGAGGTAGACTTGAGCGTCAAAGAATCTTGGACCAAGCAATGGTTGAAAGGGTCCGACAAAAGGTCCTCCAACTACAGGTTGACTCAAACTCTATCGAATCCTGTGGCCAGGCAATGTCAGAGGCGCAGAGTAAACTCGTATCAGCAAACATTGATGGAGAATCAGCTGTACTGCTATCTGAACTGAAATCGAAGGCTGCTGACATAGATGCTGTTAGTTTTTATTAGTTTTTATTTTATTCTTTCTAGGAACACGAAATGACTCGACTGAGGAATGCTCGGGTAGAAGAATTGAATTATCTCAAAGAAACTAATGAGAGAGAAATCAATGTGGAAACTCGCATGAATCAATTGGAAACATTCAAATTTGAAAAGATGCTGGAAGCAATTTCACCAGAGACTCTGACAGCTGTAGCAACTGCTGGCCTTAAATGTGATATACGCATGTTGGAAGCACTTGGACTTCAAAGTACTCTAATCACAGATGGTTCATCTCCGATTAACCTACTACAGACAGCTAGTGGACTGATTGGATCTGCTATGGGTGTCAAAGATGTTGTTAATATTAAATAAATCCTAAAAAGGAAGTTAATTTGAAAATAAATAATCAAAATGATTGTTTTTTTATTATCAAATCAGACTACTACTAATGAATACGAGAATATTACAATTTAAAATTTGAGAGTTTGAATTAAAACGTTTTCAATCTTATAATATCACAAGAAAATTTAATTAAAAATTTATTCATTGATTAAATAGAGAATAAATAACTAAAATTTTATCCACGAGTAAAAACTGAAAATTTGTTTAAATAGTTCAAGAATTGATGACTATTCAAATAGTCTCAAATGACAATTGAAATAAAATATGGAGTATTCTAATTCTTCAAAACTAGGTACACAGCCTAAAAAGAGGACAAAGTCCTTTGATGAAATTTGGGACAAGTAATTGGTCTTTAAATGATTTTAGTTTCTGGGAAAACCTATTCAACAAATGCAAGCCAAAGAAAGTTTACCAACCACGATTTGTGTCCCTTGGATATACTTACAAGAATCAAAAGTTCCCCTCTAATGTGATATGTAATCAAAAGTACAATTTTTTAACCTTCATTCCATACGTAATTTCATCATTCTTACTTTATCAACTTAGGTACTCTTTGATCAATTTTCTGTTTTCATTAATCTCCTTTTCTTAATTATGGCCATTAGTCAGCTTATTCCAGCCCTTCGTGTTGGCTATCTTTACACATATTGGGGTCCTTTAATTTTTGTCTTGGCCATAACAATGATTAGAGAAGCGATCGATGACATTAGAAGATGGAAGCGTGACAGGGAGGTTAATCTTGCTGCCTACACAAAGTTGACTCAAAGCGGCAATTCCATCATAACCAGTGCTAAAATCAAGGTTGGTGATATGATTTGGCTGGATAAGAACCAGACAGTTCCAGCTGACATGATTTTACTCTATACAAGTGAGAAGAATGGTTCTTGCTTTTTAAGAACTGACCAATTGGATGGTGAGACTGATTGGAAACTGCGCAATGCTGTCCCAATTACTCAAGAATATGTCTCTCAACATGATCATAAACCCCAATCCTTGATGGGATTAAAAGCTTTGGTTCACGCTGAAAAACCCAATCAAAACATTTACAGTTTTGAGGGTCTTTTTACTAGAAAGGACATTCTTGAAGACTCAAATGCGTCCAAAGAGGTTGGCTTGGGCCTTGAAAATACTCTCTGGAGTAATACAGTACTCGCTTCAGGCTCTGCAATTGGTTTAGTGAGTTAATTTTGGGTAAATTCTCTCAAATTAAGGTTGTCTACACTGGTGAGGAAACTCGTGCTGTCATGAATTCAAGTCCAGCAAAGTGTAAATACGGTCTACTGGATAAGGAAATTAACAATATCTCCAAACTCTTAATTTTATTCGTCATTGTACTCTCTTTCGTTATGGTCGGCCTTAAAGGGTTCACTGGTCGATGGCCCATCTATTATTGGAGATTCTTTTTGCTCTTTTCTTACATCATACCCCTAGCGTAAGTCATTATTTCTCAAAATTATTCATGTATTTATATAATAAATATTTTTCAGTCTTCGGGTAAACTTGGACTTGGCCAAATTAGTCTATGCTTTCCTAATTCAACGGGATCAAAACCTTACAGGTACTGTCGTCAGGAGTACTACCATCTCTGAGGAATTGGGACGCATTAGTTATCTCATGTCTGACAAGACTGGCACCCTAACACAAAATGAAATGGTCAGTTTTTTATCTTGTTGAGAATTATTATTTTTATACATATCTCTTTTGTTTAATAATATTGTTAATATAAAAATCAATAATCTATTCTCTACTCTAATAATAATCTATTCTTTACTTCCAAATTTAACTTTACTTCCGCAATTTTCTTCATGAAACGATTCTGTTATCCTAAATAAGCCTCAAGATGAGCTAATGTTTTCTTTTGAACCCTGCATAGATCTTTAAAAAGTTGAATTTGGGCACAATCACCTATTCAAATGAATCAATGGAAGATTTGGAGGGTATCATTCGAACTGAACTGGAAAAACTCAGCCGAGGATCAGTTAGCGACGAAGGTGGCCAATCGGTAAAATCTTTTAACCAGGAAAAAGTTGTAAACTCAGTGTTGGCTGTCGCCATTTGTCATAATGTCACTCCAATGGCTAGTGATGATCAAAATGAAGCTTCTATTTCCTACCTTATGGATCCAATCGGCTACCAGGCATCTAGTCCTGATGAAGTAGCCCTAGTCAACTGGACAGGAAGCATCGGGGTCACTCTTGTCGCTAGAGACCAAACATCCCTTGTCCTAAGACTACCCGATCGCTCAACTCTTTTGCATTATGAAATTCTCAACGATTTTCCATTCTCTTCTGAAACCAAACGCATGGGAATTATTGTCAGGGAGAAGAGTACCAAAAAGATTACACTCTACGTCAAGGGTGCCGATGTTGTCCTGAAGAATATGGTCAAATTTTCTCCGTGGCTTCTCGAGGAGGTCGGAAATTTAGCTAGAGAGGCTTTAAGAACATTGGTTTTCGCCTCGAAACCCCTTACCGAACAAGAATACCAAGAGTTTTCAAACAAGTGAGACTAAACATTTTCTTTATCTAATAATTTATTAGTAATAAACAAACAATTTAAACTTGTCTCAATAGACTACAGAATGCCAAAACAGCCATGGAAAATCGATCACAAAAGGTTAACGATGTCGTCAACTCCCTAATGCAGGACTTGGATTTACTTTGTCTCACTGGGGTTGAAGATAAACTCCAAGAAAATGTGAGTACACACCCTAAAAATTTAATTGCTCTTTTTTATTGATGTTTTTTTTTCACCTATCAAAAAATATTGATAACAAGTAAAAATGTAGAAATTACAGTGTTTTTAGACATTTAACCTACTAGTGTGGTCACTGGTTCTTATCATATCCATATGAACCCTAACTTGATGTTAGAATTTGGATAAGCAAGTTTCAACTCTATAAGACGGTCAAATAATATTTAACTTATGGTGGCAGATGTAGGACTCGTCAGTACACCATAGCCAAAACTACACCTTGCTAGTATTTATTTTTTTTTTCAAAACAGGCCTATTATGCCCGACATGTCTTTTCAAGGCTCTAATAATAAGTTATTGATAATAACAAATCTTTTAGGTGAGGACAACTCTGGAATCCTTGAGAAATGCTGGAATCAAAATTTGGATGTTAACCGGGGATAAAATGGAAACAGCCGAGTGTATTGCCAGGTCGAGTCGTCTTGTGACAAGAAACCAAGCCCTTCATTTATTCCCCAACGTCTCAGATAGAAGTGAAGCGCATATGGAACTGAACTTATTCCGACGTCGTGGAGATTCCTGCCTGGTCATATCGGGAAATTCTCTTGAGGTAACTTGCATTGATAATTTTTTCAATTTTTAGATTTGTCTCCAATTTTACGAGTACGAGTTCATGGAGTTGGCTAAAGCCTGTCCCGCTGTCATCATTTGCAGGTGTAGTCCCACACAAAAGGCTCGTGTTGTTAAATTAGTACGCCTGCATACTGGTAAAATAGTAGCTGCTATTGGCGATGGCGGTAACGATGTTAGCATGATCCAAGAGGCAAACGTCGGCATCGGCCTCGAAGGTAAAGAAGGCAAGCAGGCGTCTTTGGCATCTGATTTTAGTCTGCCCCAATTCCAATTGGTCATGCGACTCCTATTGGTTCATGGAAGGAATAGCTACAAAAATACGTGTAACTTGGCTCAATTCGTCATGCACAGAGGCATCATCATCAGTGTTATGCAGGCTGTATTTAGTGCTGTATACTTTTTCGTGGCAATCCAACTATTTCCTGGCGTGTTAATGGTAGGCTATGCTACAGTCTTTACAATGTTTCCAGTCTTTAGTCTAGTCCTCGACAAAGACCTTCCCGATGCAACTGCACTGACATTTCCTGAACTCTATCGTGACCTTCAAAAGGGCAGAGATTTGACATTCAAGACATTTTTCCTCTGGTTCCTAGTGTCCGTCTATCAAGGCGCTGTTATCATGTACGGTGCTATACTTCTTTTTGAAGATGACTTTATTCACGTTGTCGCCATAACATTTACGTCATTAGTATTTACCGAATTACTCATGGTTGCTTTGACAGTTAGACATTGGCATTGGGTTATGATTGTTGCAGAATTTCTATCCCTCGGCATCTACATTGTGGCATTGGCTGTGCTCAAGAATTACTTTGGTAAGTTTACAAATCCATACATCTAATAATTCTATTCGATAAGGCTAGTTTTTTTGTTGAAAATATCTTGAAATCCGAATCAAACGGTGTACTTTTACCAGTCTAAGTAGAGAGTTTTGTAGCCATTTTAAACTTTGAACTATCTTCAATATTTTTTTCCCTGTCGGTTGTAGGCTAGGGGGAAATTACTTTTTCTCCAACCATCTCACGAGAGGACTTTCTTTTCTGATAAATTTTAGTACTCAGATCATGTTTTGCATAATTTTAAAGTGTGAAAGTCATTCTCCATTATGTCATTGCACATTTTTCCCACAATATCCCACGGAAATGATAAAATAACGAAATTAACCATGAAACCCCTTTTGATGAAAAGATTACTATTTTTGAAGAGAAAAATTAAGAAACTCATTGAATGGCCAAGATATTCCGGATTTTAGTGATTGTGTCATTCATTGAAAATTGAGCGGCAATTTAAATTTTTTTGGATTTTTAAAACCGAATGACATAATGGTGAAGTTATTTTCGACACATGCTTCAATACAAAATAATGGTTAGAATTGATAGTTCTATCAGAAAAGTAGGTCTTAATATGAAGTTAAAAATTTCATCCTAGCCTATTGGATAGGGATCTTGAAAAAAACGTTCTCTATAGATATTTAAAATAGGCCTTTTAACTCGGATTTCTATAAATTAATAAAACTATTGATAAACAAATTGTGCTTTAGGCCTATTCGTAACCTTTTTCTATGCATGTAAGCTTCCTTGTTGGATTCATTATTATTTCATTTTATATGGAATAGATTAATTAAAAATATTATGTAATCATACCTTTCAACTGATTTCATTCATTACTGATATATCATCAGTGAGTTGAAAAAAGAAATTTGTCAGGCAAGGAGTAGTGTATTACAGATGCGAAAATTATCAATAAAAACTAACGTTTAAAACACACAATGGCTTCCACTTGGATTAACATAAAAAATATTGGGGGTATTGATTTCAGTTGTTTCTAACTCAAGAATTAGCCTATTGATTGTCTCAGTCAGATCAGTTAATTAATGATTCTTTTTTCTTGAAGGAGTCTCTGTGAAAGCTTCGCGTAAGACTCAAATAAATATTAGATTTAACATTTTTCCAAAGCCTCTTCCAGACTGCGGTAGTCAAGTACTCTAAGACTATTGGTTAATACTCTCTTGTAGAATAATTACTCTTATGAAACAATCCAAAGTAAAAATACAGACCATTTTCTTGAAAAAAAATCGTACATTCATGCTATTTAATGTGCACTTGAAGCATTCCGCTATTCAATTGCGATTATATAAAAACATGAGTATACTCTATAAATCTTGGTGTTGCTAAACATTTGAAAAGATCATTCTTCTAAACTCCAATATGCTGTTGGCCGTCTTCTTTTCAAGGATAATTCTCCTCTTTGGTATCATCCTGATCCTTTTTGAGAAGGAATTGATGGTCATGGGTTTCGGTGCACCCATTCAAATTCCACCGCCAGCACCACAGCCACCATTGGCCGAGTTTCCCTCCGGCAAGTTTGCCATGTTTCTTGCCCTCAGCTATTACTTTGTTAATCAAGAACGCAAGAAAAAACGCAAATGTTGTCAAGCTAGAAAGACCCGTTGTTGTACTCTGACTAGATTTGAATATAATCCAAACTTTAATGATTTTATGAATACTCTCGGACAAGGAGATCATTCTGTCTATATGCTACTCTCGCCAAAGCTCATGACTACCACGACACTAGTCCATTGATAGAATTCCTTTTTGATAGATACAAATCTCTCTCTATATATAGATTGAAAAAATCTATGTAAAAAACCCAATCATCTTGTTTTTTTTCTCTCCCAACAGATCCACTCTTTTTGCAAACCTGGACGTTTATCTGGAAGGTTCTGTTGATAACTGCTGTCAGTTGTATACCATTGGTGATATTAAAGTTCCTCCGACTCAAACTACGTCCAAGCATCTATTCACGGTTAAATTGAACTCGTTATTTTTACAAACTCCAAACCATGCTGTGTCCCCCCCTTATCTTCCCCCACTGTATCCCCTTCTATACCCACATAATACCATGATGATGATGAGCTTTTTAATAATATTTGTGACAAGATTTTTTTTATTACTATAATTATCAATTAATATTATTCAAATAATATACACATTTTGTCTAACATGATCCATATCTCTAAAGAACCAAACCAACATCACCTTGTGTCACATAATTGATTTCAGTTGTTGTGTTGAGAAAATGGGAAAAAGAAAAGATTATTATTACACAGTATATATATTCAATAATGATTTAGTTTTTCACTTTTCTCTCTTCCATATATACATCTTTCCGAATTTTATTTCTCTCATTAGTTCTTTTATACTCTCATTAAAGAAAGAAATTCTCCTTGAAATTCACAGAGTGAGTGATGTGATTAGTTGTTGCATGTACTGTATGTTTTTATTTGTTCACTTTATAGTTTCTCTATTTTTATCCCTTCGTTAACATAAAATTGGATTTAGATCAGAGAATCATGACACTAAATCCTTACTACATTGAAATTAATAAAATATTAAAAAATCCATCTACTAATGAGTAGACCATTAAATATTTCGACATTTTTTCTAGGTAAATTACAATTACAGCATTATAAAAGTGAATCTTTAGATTTAGTGTTCTCTGTTTAGCCTCAGCATAGAGAAATATTGCTTCTAATATGCTAAACACTTGAGAGCAGGCATCATTTATGCCAGAAAATAAAAAAAAACTAAAAGATTGGTCTCTCAATTTTCATTAGATGGAGTCGAAACTAGGGATTGTCTATGAAGATTCTACAGTATCAGTGATGAATCCAAGGGATTGATTCAGTTATTTTGAAAAGTAGAAAAAGGATTTATTAACACAAAATGTACATTACTCAAAGGTTCTTCAGTAGTGTCTCTTTGAAAATGATAAAAGTTGAAAGATGAATGAAAATAATAATTTACAAATTATGAAAAAAATAGTAAAAGTTGAAGTAAACTAGAATTAATATAAGCTTAAAAAACACCATTTCTTTTATTATTACTACAGTTGTCGCATAAACCACTTCTAGGGATCCAATTTTAAAAAAACGGTTTTTTAAACCCTCTTTTTTGAGAGAACCATGAAACTCATTCAAATTTTCAACAAAGATATTCATTAATACAAAATTATCTACACATTCCATGTCTTAGTTCATTAATTGATGATGATTTGTGAAAATGAGAGCAAATTTCATGATTTTCAAAATGCAAAAAAATACCTATTTTCAGCCATATTTTTGAGCATAACTTTGTTATTTGAGCAGGTAAATTTTTGGAAAATACGTCATTCTGAAGCTGAATCAGATCTGTATTTCTTTCAAAATTATTATTTTCATTATCAATCTTTTTTCAAAATAACAGAATTCAATATTCCGGATCCAAACTCAAAAAATTAAGCACCATCGAAGCCTTGGATTCCAATGCGGAATTGAAAGCTAGAAATTGATTTTCATTCCGGAAAATTATTTTTAAGCAGTGTTAAAGGAGGTAGAAAACATTTTCCGATTTTTAAACTCAATTAAACTTTTTTGGAAAGGAATTTCTTAGAGTTTTCACAAATTACCCAATCGTATAGAATTCAACCTTTTTCCTATTTCACGTTGCAAGAATGAACACAGCTGAGTCGAGCCCCCAATCGATTGTATCGTGAAGAATTTAGATTTTTTATACATATTTATACAATGTGTTTACTCTATAGTAGATATGATAATATTATTTTATTTATCTAGAAAAGTGTGTAAAAATATACATTAATCTGTTTCTCATGTTTATTGTTTGATATCAGATTGATTCGAATATCTCCCGATTATCCATAATCTCCTTTACAATCTTCTTATTAAAGTAATACCTCAGGAAGAAGCAATGATCCTTACACTGGGTGTACCTCGATTCCATTTCGTTGATCGTTTCAATGCAGGCATCAATTTTTCTCTGATACTGTCGTATTTGTTCACGTATCCTCTTGGTCTCTTTCAGTAATTCCTCGTTTGTCAAAACTGAAAAAAAACAGAGTCAATTAGTGAGTCTTATTCAATCTGTCTGATTAATATTTTTTAATTAAAAATGCTTTAAGTATACCCTGGTCTTGAGCAGAATCTGTGAATGTTGATTTATCAGAAACAGACTCAAAGTTTTAAAAATGGGAATTTTGAGATTTGAAAATGGCATAATTTTCTTCAAAGTTGATGTTAAAATATTGAGAATTTTATAAAAATCATGTTGACTATCACTAGTCAATAGAAATATTAATATTTTAGTCATACATGAATAATACCTTCTCAACCAATCAGATTCGAGTAAACATTCTAGTATTTAACTTGGCACAAAAATGATAGAATAAGTTGAAATGATGTTCTTGGAAAATAATTTTTATTCAATTTTGCTATCTAAAAGTAAAATCGCTTAGAAATTAGCTGAAATATGCCCTTAAAATTCCACGTCATTTTTTAAAATTTTCTTAGCGCTAAATTCACTAGCTCAATTTTCCATTCTTAATTCGTAATTACACAAGACAAATTGGTGCTTGAAGGGTCAATTTGGCTTGTATGATTTTATTTCAGGTTTACACTTTGTAGCCTTAAAATGGCCATCTTCAACTACCCTGGCCGATGTGAGCTTTTTCACTTTTCTTTCCACTGTTACTTTTACTTGGAGAATTTTGGTGTTTTTATAGCTGACATTTTATTCGGTATCTTAATCTTTTACTATTTGTTTGAGAATTTGTAAATTACTATCATATTCATTGATCTTTTAAAATTATATCAACTTTTAAACTGACACTGCTGATGATCCTTTGAGAAATGTACATCTAGGGATTTAATATGATCTCTGCCAACTTTTGAATTTTGAAATATAGTTATCTTGCTATCAGTTACCACTATTATGTTGAAATTTATTCCTGCATACTCAAACAATTTTCCAATGTGTGGCAAGAGAGTAATGACTGTGGTAAATTCGCCAATCTGAAATACGTAGGATGCAAATTTCCGGTTTTCATTACATCTCTAATAATTATTTTTTTCATCCATTCAGTGGATAGGATGATTATCTCAGGAATTTCGTCCGATTCCTGAAGCTAGCTCTACAAAGATTGACTTGATACTTCTCAGATAATCTGGAGAAAGGCAATCTATTATTAGGTTGGGTCTCTTCATGAATCGTAAGAAAGTCACCCGAGTTTTCATACTAATTATAATTATGAGACGTTGAATCAGAAAATGGGCTTTATTTTGGCATAACTAGCTTAAAAATGCTTGTAGAACTTTTGATGGTTCAGAATCTCTTTACTACTTAAAATAGAATATACAAAACTACAAAATTCGGTTCATATAATTATTTCAAAAATACATTTTTTCATCTAAAAGTAAATTTTAATTTAAAGAAAAACCTCCTTTTATAAATAACCATATGATGCTTCAAGATCAAGAACTCTAAAAGCTTTCTGGCGCATATTACAACAATAATACCTAATTGAAAAAAATCTATCGAGAAGATATCGAAAAATTCTTTTGAGGATTAACTCAATATCAAATCTTTAGGACTTTTACTGTACGTTTATTAAAAGGTTTTTGGTGTTTATCCAGTCTACATTTCATTGCAAGTTTTTTAACTCTAATTATATTTTAGCCCTTAAAGTCTCACAGTAATAGAACTATCACATGTCATTTTAGCAACTCATTATTATTCATTCAAGCCTCAGAAAATACCTCGTTTACCAGCCACTCGATAGGAAATTTATTAATCTCCTGGAATACGCAAAGATCTTGATTTTTTGATCAATAACTTCTGAACCAAAAATAATCGTACTAAAATTCGTAATCAGCGTATTCACAAACCACAAGATAGACAAAAGATTGAATGCGAGTCATGAAAAAAATTTCTTTGGGACTTTAAGGATTAATCAATCAGACAGTTCAAACCCTTTTCTAATATTAATTGCAACGATATGATTGCCAATGTAATATGAAATAACTTGTTGAACAACGATGACAGATCGGGAAAGTCTCCTTAACGCCATTCTCTCATTATTTTAATTACAAATATCTCTATTACACGATTACTTGTGTATATCATTGAAATCAATAATACAATACTAATGACTCTAATTCTCAAGAGTTTACGTTCCTAGACACATTTCTCTATAAGGTGGTGAATAAATTTGAATCAGAATTAGAAAATAATAATTATAATGCCAAATTTGGGAACACATCAAAACCGCCAATCTATTTTCACAACACATGAGCGTGATTAGGAAATATTTGTTTGAATAGATAAATTTAAATTTAATTTATAAATTCCATGTCAAGTATCATAAAAATAAATTTAATCGATCTATGTTTTTGGATGAATTTTAATTTTATTAAATTAGCCACTATATCCATCAATGTAAAATTACATATCTATAAATTTTTGATGTAATGAATCAGTTTCACTTGGCCATCAACACTAATAACAATTGCAAACTATACCGAAAAGACCTAATTTAAAACTGGTGCGATCAATAATGTGTTGTAACTAAATTTTGGAACAAAGTTTTCTCTACTAATCATCTTTCTTCCTTCAGAGATTGAGCGTAAAACTATAGCGAGTCAGATTAAAAAATTAATTCTTTCTTTGTTCATAATTAACAAGAATAACTCTCAATCTTAAATGAGGCATAAATAGAAATGCGAATAGTCAAAATGGATGATAACGAATAATCGGTAATCTCTCGTTGGTCTATTTCATGTCTGGTTATTTCACATTCTAGCATTTTCTGGGGCTCAAATAAATATTACTGAAGTGCCCTGTTTACCATTCATCAAACATTCAAATATCTTTACTCATATCCGTAGAAATTGAGTACGCAATTGCCTATGAATACTATTTGCGCAAGTTAGAAGAGCTCGAATAACACTTGATCATTCTACAATTAAAGTTCTTCTGAAGGTTTATCCATTTTTTAGTCTGGCAATTACTATATCCATATGAACTCTAACTTGATGGAGATTGTCTTCTCACATCTAGATGTTAGAAATTCGGATAAGCAAGTGTCAATTCCATAAAAGAGTCAAATAATATTCAACTCACGTTGGCAGATGTAGACAGTGTCTAGCCTACCGTGAAATATCTGTTTAGATTAATTAATTAGAACTGGACCAACAGAAACGTTTAAAATGCTTAATACTGTTTTCAGAGATAGAGTAAAACGTTGGCATTCAAAGAGGGAAAAATGAATTTTGATCCAATTATAGGACAATTCGTATTACTGTATTTGTACAAATCATTTTAATCATCTTGGTGGGAGTTAAATTGTCACATTTTTCCATGTTGAGAATAAAAATTGAGTAAATATTTAATAAAATTCTTGAAAATCCCTCTTTTAATGAAAAACTGAATTCTACTACTCGTAAAAATATTTCAAGTATTTTCAGGAAATTAGATAAATAAATGTCATGAAATGGAGAGAGTGGCCCCACCAACCTTCCTTTTTTCTCAGTCTTTAAGTCTCTCTCCTTCGCACTCTTCTACGCCTACACAAAGAATAAGATTGCCACACCTACAAGTAGCTTTAAGATGAGTCTCCATTGCCCCATATATATTTCCTGCATTTGACCATGGTTGGGGTTTTTTCAGTGACCGACTTTATCAAGCGTAACTTAACCCTATAGAGACGAAATGAGATTCTAATGTGTTTTCTTGTAATTAGGATTCTTTAAGGTCCCTGATGAGAAAATTGGAAGTTCCCGTCTACTAATTTAACCCTTTCGATACCAGAGGTCATATATGGCCTCTATGTTCGAACTGACTTTTTCCAATGATTTTGAAACATTTTTTATGATTATTTTTTGATAGCATATCACAAACTATCTTAGTTTGCTATCATGCTATATTTTTGCTAGCCAGGCATAAGAATCCCATAGATATTTGAACTTTTACCGAAGGAAGTAGAATTCCTTAATTCATGATTCTTCTCGATCGAAATTATTAAACTTATCAATGTTCAGAGATAATAAGATTAATTTCCTTAGAAGCTGAATAGTTAATCCAAAACAAAGTATATTTTTTATGCATGAAATCAATGAGCAGTTCCATCAATAGTCTCGTGAAAATAGGGCAATTTTCAACCCCATTTTTACCTTAGATCTTCAATATCTAGTTTATTTTGTAAAAAGATCGAGTGAAATTTAAAAGATATCCTTTTTGACATCAATTGAGTCTTTGAAACAACTAACTTTCAAATAAATTCCTTCATCGGCAAAGATAAAATTTCATTACTCACCACTAGATGGGAATTTCAATATAAATCATAAAATTTTGTCCTAGTAAATGTCATCACATTTTAGGTAATTCTGTGAGAAAATTAAGCCTGAAACTTTATTCATTCAGCTATGGTATCGAAAGGGTTAAGTATAAATTTTATCAAACCTTAGATATCTCTTTTTTGGATTATTGAGATTTCTCTAGCCTGAATTATAAAATAGATTATGTGATTTTGTTGAAACCTGCGTGTAAGCTGAAAATTTCTGACGGTTTTTTACATTCTAAAACACTTGGATGTAAACCAGATCTCTAGTGATCAACCAATTCAATTAGACGTATTAAAATTGTAGTTAAAAAATCCAAGCATCTACTCGTAATCATAATTTTACCAATGTTTTTTCAGTCATATGATTAAAACGACCTTATATTTTGGTTCGTTATGCATTAATCTACCATTTATCAACGTTTCAAAGCAAATGAATCTAAGATGAAAATTTTAAGCATTTTTCATAATTCATCGATTAAATTTATACCATTCGATTGTGAATCAACAAATATGTTTCCTCTATTTGATTTTAGAAAATACGTAACAGAAAACATTAGTGGCTGTCTTTTATCAATTTCGAATTTTATCTGCCAACAATTCATTTCTTAAAAATAATCTGAATTCCAAAGCTTACTTGCGAAGGGATTGAATTTGATGTGGTACAGAGTTTAGAGAGAGTAATGTTTACCATTTTAATATGACTACTTTATAGCAGACGGTCGATTATTTTTATCGAGTTGGTCTTTTTCGTATACAATTATTACAGAATTCACTGTATTAAAAATTTTTATATCCGTGATTTATCAATTGTGAATTAATACTTTGTATTTTTGAAAACAATAAAAAATTGTTTGAATGATCCAGATTTACAAAAATAGCTTTTTTTGAACAATAACATAATATGTTTAATTGAGAACTCATTAAAATTATCTGAGAATACCACAGAGACTTGGAGTTATCACAATGAGATATTTCATATTTCTCCCTGTAGAACCTGTCTAACTTTATGTGAAATAGCCTTTGATTTGATAATTTCAATACTTGACAAAAGGATGGGGGAATTTCGAAGGAATATCCGATCTGAAATTGCAACTTTCTCTAGGATAACTTATATTATTTAGACTGACTTTGTGATGGGAAAAGTCAAAATATTTTATTATCATCATTGATCTAAATCTAATTTTGTATTCTATTATTGCCAAATGATATAAATCAATTTCCACATCGTCTCTTGGCTGAAATATCTCGTTTCAAAATTGAAAAAATGTCAAAATAAAATTATCCCTTAATAGATTATGTTAATTTTCTTCGTCCTTATCTTTGTCTATCTCAAGACTATTTTTTATTACCGTCGATTATATTACAGATTTCTAATACTATATTATTCTCAATACATCGTTATAAAGCAGAGTAATTTTTGACACCCTTTTTAGAATCACGTACAAACATGAAGCTCTCTTATTTATTCTTTGATTAAAAAATTTAAATTTAATTAAAATGAATATAAAGACTAACGTATTTTGTTTAGAAAACAAACAGAGTTACTCAGAGAGAGCTGATTCTATGAATAATCGTTCCTCTCTGAATTTCATACATAAAATAACACTGTCCTGTATTAATCTCCTGAAAGTATATTTGAGTCAAATAAATGTATTTAAGTTGAAAATAGTTTTAGAAATAGTTTCATAGAAAAAACTATGATTTCCATTTAGACAAATCACAGTAGAATTTTAGAAAAATTCTAAACAATTCATTGCATCCTCACTTTTATTTTCACTCTACTGGACTTTCTTGATTAAACCCTTTCTCAGGAACCTTTAATATAAACCATAATAATACTGAAATATTCAGCGGGATGAGAGGCATAGAATCTGAAGTAAAGTTAGTTGATATGGAGTTGGGAATCTATGATTTTTACAAAAATCTCGATATTTTCATCAAGAATTCTAATATGTCAAGGATTTTTTGGAATCCTACTCATGTTGTCTATTTTAACCAGTCGAAGAAAAAAATTCTGAAAAAAAATTTTCAATTTTCAAATTCCCATTTTTCCGAACTTTGAGCTGAAAATTTTTTTTATTTGAAAATTGGAGGTTGATCAAAAGAGGTTTTTCATGATCAAGATTAGACAAGAAAGCTGACTAGCACCGTCAAATTACAGACAGTTACCCCATTTTCGGGAGATTTTGAATTGTCGAAATTTCATTGATTTTCAAGTAATGAAAATGATCAAAAAATCCGATTTCAGCTCTCAAACGATAATAAAGGTATGCATCAGATACGATTCAGTTGAATTGATTTTCTTGTCTAATCCTGATCTTGAAAAACTCTTTTGATCACCCTCCAACTTTCAAATCAATAAAAAATTTTAGTTCAAAGTTCGAAAAAATGGGATTTGCCGCCAAATTGGAATTTGAAAAATGACCATATTTTTCATGAAAACAATTATTTTTCTTCAACTAGTAAAAGTGGGCAACATCAATAGGATTCCAAAAAATCCTTGACATATTCGAATTCTTGATGAAAACATAGGGATTTCTGTAAAAATAGTGCAATAGTGTCAATGGGTTCAGATTTTTACGTCAGTATCATCACTTAAAAAATACTATATAGTTTTAGAAGATGAAACTATCCTGTTAATCATTCTCCGTTCTTCTCAATCTGAATATAATGAATATAGCAATGGAAATAAGGTATTAAGAGTCCATTAAGTCATATTCCAGTCATGAAATATTTTTATCCATAGTAACCAATTCTCTCAGAAGTTAAATTATTAAGGAAAGAAAGAGGGGGTGGGGAGTTAAACTAAACTAATATTCCTAAAAAAGAGGTATTAGTAATAAAAAATTCTCAAAATTTAAAACATTACTACAAAATATGGAAAATATGGATTCATTTGAAATCAATCTAGAATTATAACTGGCTGTGTAATCAAGTAGGAACAAAACATGCCCTTTAATTATCTATAGATGGTCTTTGATCTTTTCTCTTTTAATCTTGACTCAATATCCTTCAAATTAGCGCCACTTGTTCTTTCAATGAATTCACTACTAGAAATAAATGGAATAACATTTTAAAATTTGTATTGAAATCTCACAGTTATTTTTGATCAAAGTAAACTTTAACGCCAAAAATTCTCTAGACTTTTACTTCTTCTAATTAGATAATTCCTCAAGAAAAGAAAATTAGTTTTTTAGCATGTAAGCTAGAAAATTGTTTCGGGGGGAGGGGGGGGGGGGAAAATGAAAAACAACTCTAATTCAAGTCATTTTATTTTAATTTATTCATTATTTAAAAATGTACGCCGTTGAGTTTGTTCATTCTTTCTATTTTTAGTTTTAGTTCCCCTTAAAATTAATAAAACAAGCTTATAATGGTATAAGCTCATGAACACACTATTCAGAATATTCTGTCCAATCAGAATTAAGAGATTAATCCAATTCTTCTTTCACAGAAACAATAAAGTATATTTACATGAGTATCGTATTCAGATGCACTATAAAATAATTATGCAAAAATTCAGTGGATATGTTACCGTGAGTCTGGGAAATCAGTGAGTATTGGTAATTCACTAGTGTATGATGGTAATCAGTGTGACTTTAGTGAGTCTAGCTAATAAGCCCTCATTACCCAAACACACTGAGAAGGTCAGTGAATTCAACACCTCAACTTATTGATTAAATATTTATTTATTGCCATAAGGAAGAGAATATAGAATTAAATAAAACTTGATTTTTTTACATTGGCAGGTCAGTAGCAGGTCAATTAAATTTAAATATTCCCTATAATATGATATATAAATTATGTGAATGTAATAATCTCTCTAGTATAAAATCCGTTATGTCACATATCCGATCTAAACTTGACTATACTAAGAGTCCTTTATATTCTAATCTCCACTAACTCCAGAATGTTAATTGAAAATTCTTTAATGACCTATTTATCTTCATTACAAATCCAACCAGATTATATCTAATTCATTCTACATTTACAAGATGCCCAAGATGCAGAAAACCTTTATTTTAATAATGCTTTTCCAGATTACTATATCTTTTAAAATTATATATTAATATTGAATAAAATTTTCTAACAAAAAAATATCCAAGGGCATAGATCTTCCCTAATGAACACTGATCTTCTTTGACACTTGAAATGTCGAAAAAATTTTCAGGAAAATCACATCTATATCATTAGTCGCTACCAATTTATTCAGGGTATCATGAATATACATTCAATTCACTGACCTTCTCAGTGTGTTTGGGTAATGAGGGCTTATTAGCTAGACTCACTAAAGTCACACTGATTACCATCATACACTAGTGAATTACCAATACTCACTGATTTCCCAGACTCACGGTAACAGATACACCCTGAACCTAGTAGTTCTTGAGATTAACCCTTCATTTCACAAATTATTATTTTATCATCAGACTATTGAGAAAATTTTTGAAAAAATAATCACGTTGATTCCGAATCTGTCAGCTATTGATAAAAAGTTATTTTATTTTTTTGTGAGAAATATTCAAATATATTAGATTCTGGTTTTAATGAGAAATTCATTGTGAGAATTGGAAGACAAATGAAGAATTAGTAATAAAGCTTTTATTTCACCGGTTCTCATCAGACTCTTACACCGGCTAGATATTTATACAAAATTATTAACAACATTGGGACCCTCTGATTGGTCCAATCACTTCCCGGATTTAATAAGGAACATTTTTGTGATGTGGTGGGGATAAGATGATATTTCTAGGGCTTCTTTCTTCTCTTTAGGTAATGAATCATAATCGGGCATAAATTTCAATTGAAAAGGGCATTTTTATTTCAACTTTGTAGCAAAAAAGGGCAAAATGAAACACGCTACTGCTAAGTAGTTTCAGTTAAATAATTATTTATATTATAATATTCTTCTTGATAGTATGACTTGACATGATATGTGACCAACACATATATATATATGAATGTAAGATTTGATTGAATGACTAATGAGATTGTTCTATGAATCAGACAGGGCTTACAGGTTTCACGAAGACGAAAATAGAATTTTAAGCCTTGATATTGTTTGTGATTGTTATCGTTGATTTTGTATCGAAACTATCTTAGTTACAACCTTGGTTAGGGCAAAAAAATGGCGAAAAATTCTTGGCTTATGCTTCAACTCATCAAACTTCTGATACTAGGAAAATAAAGAAAATAAAATTTCTTGCTCTGCATTCAAAATGGCAAAAATGGCATTTTTGCAGCTCTAGTGAATGATCTAACGTAGATTGTCCTTTGGATAATATTCTCTTTCTACCCCGATTTGTAATAGCAGGTTTATGTTGTGCTGATTACATTTTATTTTTTCCTTACATCTCAGCAAATAGGTTTTCAAAAAAAACTTTCTAAATATTTGACTAAATTTTCAAAAAATCACCCTTCTCTGTTTAGCATCAGTGAAAAGCTATCTTTATGAATTGTACTTATTTTTGTAGCTTAATAAATTTCCTTTCTATTGAGGGATTGAAAAGTTATTTCAACTATCTTTCAGTTTAAATTATCTCTCAGGAAAGTATTATGCTCCACTGGTGGAGCAATGGGACATGAAGGGTTAACCTTGCACAATAATGCTTAGAATTCCATGAAAATCGAATTCAAAATCTTACACCTCTCTAATTTTTTTAGTAACCTGTCTCTGTAGGACAGAGAATACTAATTTTTTACTTTTGGAATACAATTTTGAGATAAAGAAATGCTCAAATTATTACAGCAAGATTATTATTATCATTTCGTTCTCGCCGATAAAACGTTTAATGAGAAAAAAAATAACTGTCAATAAATGAATCTTATTTATTTTTCTTGTGAGATTGATGAATGTTTCGTGTAGAATGCGAACTTTGGATGGGATTCCTTTTTATAAATTACAAAATTTGACTTTGTCTCCTTCTGTACCATCATGATATACCACAAAAAAGACTCACATTTTATTAATAGTAGTATAGGGTCTCAAAATGACTTACAGTAAAAATATTTCTATTAAACATTTCATTAAACATCTTATTTTTAATGAAACACAGTGAATTTTCTCATCTTCATAAAAAACACACTTTTTTCCTATCTAAATGTATAGAAATCACTTGCCGCATTCTGATTGGTCGAGATAAATAATACTTAATTAGGGGTTAATATTCGTGTTTCAATAGAAATATTTTTACTGTAATATTAATCTCATTTATAAAGATCAAAACGGATTTAATAATTTGAAATTTTCATTTCTGGTAGTAAAATTCATTGAAAAATGGTGGCGTAATTTTTCTTATCCTCTTATTTTCTATCAAATGAACATATAAACTCGAAAAGTTAAAAATTATGTCTTATCCTACTTTGAGTACATAGTATATTTAATGAATAGAACCTACATCAAGTGATAATATAAGATCCAACATCAGCAACACCAGATACAATCATCAGCAAAATATCATAAATTATGAGCAATTTATAAATATTTAAACAAAAAAACCAGAGTACTTAAATTTCCATAAAGTTAAAAATGCGACTTGTAATTTTCACTACTTAAAATGGCTAATAACGAATTCATTAAAGGGTTATTCGAAGGAGATAACGATACAAAGATTAATCAAGCTGACTGTTGTGTAGCTGATTCCTGCTGAGCTGTTAACTCGTACTGTAAAGGGAATGCTTCGCATAGACAAAATGTCTGCTAATCAACCTTACAGTTTCCGTTTATAATTTTAAGATTATTTTCCCCCAATTTAATCTACTCTGGGGGATTCTTTCTTGCTTATTTTGAGTTCAAATTTGAATAATTAGGAAATATATAAAAGAAGATGTGTTTGAAAATCATATGTACATTTCTCAAAGGATCATAAGTGGTATTACTTTAAAAAATGATAAAAGTTAATAGTTTACAAAAATTAAAAGAAATAGTGAAAGTCAAAGAAAAGTAAGTAAAGCAAGCTGAAAAAGACCAGAGAGGCCAGGGTAATCGAAGAGTAATTTTTCTGAACACATAGATTTTTTTTAAGTTAAGAATAAAGAATTTCTCTTTAACCCATATATTCTATCATCACTCGGAATTTTGTATAAAATGGAAAAACTAAAGCAACATGTTTCTCCCATACACAGTAGACTTGGACGAAAATTTGCAAAATTACTTAAATCGCCCATGGATATGATAAATTTCATCTTATCAAATTATTCTACCAAATTTCGCTTCAAAATACCTTTCCATGCTTCTGGAATAAGATGAACAAAATTGTGAAAATTTTCAAATTAAAAACTTTTTCTAGTGTTTTATATCCATAATTTCAACTTGAATTCACATTATTTCTTACAAAAATATTGCAAAAACGACACAAATCCTATTAAAATTGTTTTTCCAGTACGATAGACTAATTCGAGAAGAACTGAAATTTGATTTATACATTACATTGTTGACACGCAGGTACAATAGAAATTTCTCTTATTTTTCATGGATATTACAATTGTCAAAAAACGTTTTAAATTTGAAAATTTCACAATTTTGTTTATCTTATTCCAGAAGCATGGAAAGGTATTTTGAAGCGAAATTTGGTGGGATCATATTAAAATACACAGTAGCTCCACAATCACATTTTGGAATTTATAAATTAGTAGTAAAGTATTTAATTCAATGTCATATCCTCTAGAACAATCGAGTTCTCATTCTTGAGTTCATCCATCTAAAAAGATGTAGTTTATGAATTCTATATTCTGATTATAATCTTTATCTTAGATTTCTATATTTGATTCTCTTTCCAAATCATTGTCAAGAATCATTTGTATTCTATTTATTCATTTATTGAATAAATTTCTATACTAGGGGGGACTAATCATTGATCAGTGATCAAACAATCATGATTTGTCTAAAGTACATCAAACCTCTCTATGCATCTGGTTCATTTCTCCTCTTCTTCTATGAAATGAAACTAACGACATGTGAGACAACTTTTCAATATGTTACTCTATTTATTCTTTACTCTTTTAAAAGTACATACATCGCTTTATGAAAATTATTTTCAATTTACCCAATTTGTGTCCTATTTTAAACGAGCTTAAATTGTTCTTATAAATCTTACAAAAATCAATCACATTTTTTATGATTCAAGTCTTTGGAATCTAATAAATCTTGGGAACAAAAAATAGTCCCTATTTAAATAGTGATCGAATTTCAACACTTTTGGCTATTTCAATTTTTTCAAAGAGATTAATATTACTCTGCTTGAAAAAAAACAAAAATTTAGAAATTTTACACTAATTACGAATATACAAAAATTTGGTATGTTGACTACTTTTTGAGATATCCTTCTTGAAAGATTTTTCAAAGTTTTGTTGGCAAACATTAATTTGACATAACTTCTATAGTTTATATGTTAATGAGCTGATTGACATGTCATTCAATAGATAATTAAATTTACTATAAAGTGGCAAATTTCGATATTCATCAGTAAAACTGTTAAAAA
Source organism: Gyrodactylus bullatarudis (assembly GCA_012064415.1). Lineage (NCBI taxonomy): Eukaryota > Metazoa > Platyhelminthes > Monogenea > Gyrodactylidea > Gyrodactylidae > Gyrodactylus > Gyrodactylus bullatarudis. The sequence continues at coordinate 102,669 of SSNU01000096.1, forward strand.
GTTATGATCAATCAAAGACAAATTTAACAAAAAAACTGTTTTTAAGTCCCCATTTTTCGCTTTCAATTTCAATTTATATTTTTTGAGAGATATTAATCAAAGATCAAAATAGCAGAGATTAACAAACAATCTTTTAGCTTTGCAATGATACGTTTATCATACGCATGAGTTATTCCTTAGCTTCTGTATTTCACATCATAAGTGGCTACCTTAACCCCCGTAAAATTGCCATCCATGTTTCCTGAAAGGGGTTTTGAGCTAACATTTCAAGTGGTTCTTGTCTAGTATATTCAGTTTAAGTTCTGAGCAACATATCTAAATTTCATTATTTTCTGAAATTTTATTTCGCACAGTGTTAGGGTTCATAGAGGATTCATGTTGTACTTGATTGCTTGGAACGATTGATCTTTTAGGAAAATTAACTGAATGAAATATCAAGATGAAAACGGATACTTGATCTATAGAAGAGATTATACTAGTTTCGGATTCAGTAGAAAAGGATCTAAAATTAGTTTTATCAAATCTTACGTTTCGAAGCCTCTTACCAATGAAAAATGGCGTGTGAAGACAACCAACAATGGCTCAGATTCCCTTTTGAAAAATACCTAAAAATATTCAGCAAATTAAAACAATTGTAAATTTATTACACAAAATAAGGAATGTACCGAAACTGAGTAGATTGAGCAAATTAACATGTAACTCACGTGAAGCTTGCTCCTCAAACTTTTTCCTTGCCTCTTTCGATTTTGTCTCACTCGATAGGACAGACCCATTCAGGGCAATATTTGCTAAGCTATCTTGCCGAGATCTTCGTATGGACTCTTCTGAAGTCCTCTCGGAACCGTTCGAAATTATCATGCCATTGGTTACGTCCATTAACCTCAAATACAATACTGTTTTCTTAATGGCACTACAAATTCTCCGGTGTCTACGTATCGGATCTAAGCCTTTTGATTTTTCGTATTCCTCGAAAAGAGTCTCAAGAAAACCCCTGATTCTCTTCAGATCTTGTTGCAGACAAGTAAACGTTTCTTGGTGCGTGATGTATTCTTCCTTTGTACTATTCATATTCAACATTTTCGTCTGCACTGTAGAGCCGAGCTGGAAGAGACCAGAGAGCTTCTTAAACCTTGCCTCAGCTGTTCCCGAACCAATTGGCGTTGTCTGCTTAACAGATAGTGTGGCCATTGTATTTCTTCGTCTATAGCTGACATCGGGTACGACAGATGTCCTCCTCGAGTGATTTCCATATAATACTGGTGTTACATCACCCATCTTTCAATAGACTACTCTAGTAATAATATCGTTGAAGTAAACAAGTCGTTTTTATTGCTATTCCTCTCTATCTCTCTCTCTCTCTCTCTGAATGATAGGCGATCATGAATTAGAGTTTTAACTTTGAAATGAAGCTAACAGCCAATGAGATGATCGCTCCATAATCATACGTCTCAAACCAAATTCACAATGCTGTATTATGCTTCTATGATATTAATAAAATATTAATTATTCCCTCTCTTTGTCTCGGGATTATAGTCTGTTTCTGCTTCAACCCTTAAGATGGTTACATTTCTCTAAAATTAAATCCCTAACTAGGGGTTAAGAAAATCTTTTCTCTATTTGTTGACCATACGTACCAAATTATTCTCTTTTAATGGCTCTCAAAATTAATTACTAGCAATGTTTGGAAATAGAATTTTGATATTTTTTGAATGAGCCATGGGAAAGAAGCAACTTATCTGGAATTTCATTTTGATTCTAGTTTTGTTGTATTAACCCTCGCCCTGGAAGTGGGGTCCATACGGACCCCAACCATATTTTGATTTGTAATAACTTTGGATAGAAGTATGATATCTTATCCAAACAAAAACCTAATCCTAGCTAAACTAATAATCTACAACCTTGTTATTTTATTTTTTTATCTTATTCCTAAACAAACATTCAGCAAAAATTTTAGTCTGTTATGACACATTGAACAAATGGGGTCCGTAGGGACCCCACATTGTATTCTATATGATTTTCTCATTTTTTCATAACATGAGCTACGAAGAAGACGTGTACTCTGATATCGAAACTCTTATCGGTCCTGAGAATTTAGGAAGTGGTTCTTCTGAGAGTGAAGAAGAGGATTACACAGAGTATCCCTCTGATATCTCGAATCCAGATACTGATATGGACCAATCCTTTGGACCTGATCTAGTTTCAAAATGCGGTTACATCAACTACCAGACAGCCAGAGTGCGAAGTCGTACTGGAAGCCACAATATCATTCATACAAATGTTGCTTCTTCCCTTACAGCGAGTTCTCAAAAGATGATAACTCATCAGGATTTTTTCAGTCTACTTTTATGTCCAAAAATTCTCGGAGATATCGTAAAATATACGAACAAGTATATGGACCATCGAAAATCAAGTAGTGCAAGAATAAGTATAGACGAACTTCGTAAATGGATAGGCATCCTGTTGTATTTTGGAGTTTCTAAGCAGAAAAATATGGATCTCCAAGAGCTTTGGGAAGATGACCATGAATATTCTGCTGTCAAAAATTGTCTTTCATATTCAAGATTCGTAATCATCAAACAGTTTATTCGATTTGATGACAAAATCAATAGGATCACTGGTTCAAATAGAGACAAATTGGCACCTATCAGGATCGTATTTCAGGATTTTATTATCAATTGTAGAAAAGCATACACCCCTTCCGAACAAGTAACTATAGATGAACAGCTAATAAGTTTTCGTGGGAGATGTCCCTTCAAAGTGTACATGCCGTCAAAGCCTGGAAAATACGGTATCAAAGTGTGGGCTTTGTGTGATTCTAAAAATGCATATCTCTGCAATGCTGAAATTTATATCGGAAAAGAAGGAAATTTTCCTGAGAAAGGTCAAGGAGAAAGAGTTGTTAGAGAACTTGCAAACCCTTTCATCAACAAAGGTCGAACAATAACTTGTGACAATTTTTTTACGACCCATAATTTGGCCTTAGATTTGGTAAAAAAGAAAACTGCATTGGTTGGTACAGTTCGTAAAAATCGTACTTTTCTGCCGCCTTCTTTTCAAACCAGTAAGATTGATCTTGGTAAAATTGAATATATATTTGATGGTCCAATATCAATTCTACGTTA